>JAAAKL020002706.1:0-25155 GCA_010016065.2 Carybdea cf. marsupialis auct. non (Linnaeus, 1758) | reverse complement strand
CAGCAGGATCTGGGAACTTTGCATGAAGGCGACGTATTACGTGAGCGTTGCCCACTTCTGAGAGAATCATGCAAATCACGTTGATGAGTAAATGCCTTGTTTCTGCATATAGACCATGTGAATCGGCCTTGTTACATATACTTGTCTTCTCATGGCAATTTTAAGGCTACAATCTGAGAGCAGCTATTGAAATTTCTAATATTTAACCATTTTAATATTTTACAAAATTTTTTACTCAAATAATAGCAGAAAGTGATAGACACCAACTTGAAACGTTATATACTTGCAAATACCTCGTCTGTTGCAAAGTTATATCCAATCTTAGAATCCACACTAACTTTTTTATCTCATAGGAACTACACAGGTAATCTTATACATTTTAAATCAGGGAATTTAAAATTTTACCACGTAGCAAATCTCATATACACCTATTAAACTCTTGCTTTTCAAGTGTTACATATACGAGTTGATGCTGGTGCAAACTGAAGAGCACACCATCGTGACGAAAGTCGTATGGGAGCACACGAAGAATAGACGTCATATAGCATCGCTTTATGAGGGTTAACTAAGGTCTCAGCCCAGAAAATTTGAACATTTTACTACTTAGGCTGGTTACTCACAATAATCATGTCGTGTCATCAGAGTGATATCCCTTTTTTAAAATGTTATGCAATTGATTTTTTTATAATACCGTAATGTGAGGGATAACCCAGTGTTCTGCAAATCCCGTATTGTATGCATCAGTAACTCGTGTACTTAGCATGGGACGGAAAGTGTTAATTTTGAGCTAAAAGGTTAATGTTGTGTTACAAGAAAAGCTTTTTGCGTTAGAGGGAAAGCATTAATGTTCCTTAAGAAGATTTGTGTCGATATTGTGGCAGGAGAGCGCTCATGTTGCGTTAAAAAGATAATGTTAATGTTGAATCAGATCGAAAGCGTTGTTGTTGTGTTAGAAATAAAACATCAATGTTTTGTTAATAGAAAGGTTTTTGTAGTGCAAGGAGAACATTAATATTCACGACTATAAAACCTATTATTACTTCCTATAGTATGTGTTAATTGAGTAGCCTTGTAACGAATACTTTGTAGTAACCATAAAAAAACTACTTTACGTGATGTAACAGGTGGTAGTCACTGGCTATTTGACATAGTAGATTAATAAGTTTCAAGTATAGTAATTCCTTTTTGTAAACTTTATCATCTGTCTAAACAGATTAAATAATGAAAACATTATAACATTTTTCAAAATCTTAAAATGGGTACATTGATGTAGAATTTCAAATCAACAAATATTAGGGGTATCCGATTCAAAATGATTTCTGCCTAAACAGTAAAAGAGCTCTGTCAGGTGGAATCAATGTTATCAGTCCCGCCTAATGTTGTAAAATATTCTATTATCTCTCCGGGGATTTCGGAAAGGGAGGTAATTGCCGTGTACAATTACAATGAAAGGCGGCACGAAACAGCATTCAGTTGTTCAATGAACGCGTTCTTTCCTGCCTGTGTCCTGTACCACGGAAAATTAATCAGGAGATTTCCCACACCAATATGTGTAAGTGGGCGGTAGCAATTATGGTAAAAAGCACAAAAACGACGTTTGTGGCAATTTTGGCGTTCCAGAACGAAAAGGGACTACCGCAAATAAAAAATAAATTGTCGGCAGCACGACTAAGCTCTGATGTAAGGGTTGGCTGTGTAGCGCCTTTAGATATCCGTAGCATAGAATTGGCTTCATATAAATATAGTGTAAGTGACTTTACAGTTAACCTAGATAAGGTCCTGCAACTCCATGCTAAAATACAGATCTTAAAATTTCTTTTATCATATTTAGTCTGTTTTACGATGTCAAGAACCAAAATGGTCCTACCAGTTTAGCGACTGCTCCAGAGCAGCCGAAAATGACGTTAAGAACTTCATTTCTGTATCAATGGTAAACTTTCTTATCAAATTATCAAATGGTTGTCCTAATCAAAAACATGATTGTTGTTTCTGATAAGGAAACAGCTGTTTATTCGTATTAAACTGTTAGCTATCATTTGTTCAAAAGCTGTGTAGTCTAGGCTGGGGATGTGTGCTTGGGGACGAACGTTATAACGTATTTGAGCCAGTTCAAATATGCTGATGTTTTTTGCCCTTGGTCTATTAAATTTAAAATATCACTTTTTGTGGAATTTGCAATCGTTTTTCTATCGAGGTCGCAAATCTTGTTTTGTTTTCCGTTCTGTAAATTTCATTAGATAATATTACATAAAAGTACACATCCAATTTATGCATCATGCTTAACATTATTTGTAAAAATTTTCAAGAGACGGCAACAAATTTGGAAGTACGATAACAAAGTGATGATCTTATGGGAAGAAGTAATCAGTGAGGATTACAAGACTTTGCTTTTGCAGATATGATGGGAAGAGCTATTTCCGGATAGAACAAGTATTGTATAGCATAAGAAGTAAACTACATGAATACAGAGTAGCATAAGTACTGAATTACACCAGCACTAGGTATCACGAGTGCTGAAAAAGCACGAGTATCAGGTAGCACAAGTACAGGAAAACAAGAGTATCAGGTGGCACGAGTACGGGAAAACACGAGTACTAGGTCGCACGATTACGGGAAACACGACTACTTGGTGGCATGAGAACGGGAAAACACGAGTACGGGAAAGCAAGAGTACTAGGTAGCACGAGTACTGGATCGCACGAGTACTGGATTGCAGAAGTATTGGGAAGCACGAATACTAGATAGCACGAGTACCAGGTAGCACGAGTACTGGAAAGCATGAGTACTGGATCTGGTTCTCTGGTACCGAGCAACTGCAGTCTGTATGAAGCAATCAAAGTCAATTGTTACGTAAATGAAGAATGATGCCATTGGCTTTCGGTTACTTTACTATTAAGAGCGTTCGATGCTATTATTGAGAAAAGATCTTGAATTTCAGTAGGGCAATGGTAATGCTTCCAAGCATGCGATCTTTAATTTTAAAAGAAATTAAGTTAATCAATTCAAAGAATATGGTGCTATGTTATCATAAAATGTTTTGCATACTCCGATTCATATCAAAGATAAACCTTTCTGTTTACATAAAGATAACTGTCTGACCTTATCAGAAAGGTTAAAAAAGTTACTAAAGAAGTGAAATTTTGTCATGACCATTGACGCAAAGAAAGGGGAGAGTAGGGGGCAGGGATAAGGGTTTTGTACCCTCAAACTTCTAAAAAGTCGAAATTTAGGCAGAAATGGTCCCCAATATTATATGGGGGGCGTAAATGAATGTGTAATGAGATTTCAGAATAGTGGTGCTTTCTATTTTGCACGGAAAATCAAACTTAAAATAGTGGCAAATTTAACTTTGACCAGTTATCTAAGATTTAAAATTCGCGTAGAAAAAATTGTTGTTCTCCATATTGAAATGGTCCCTTATTCTTATGGTTATGACAGGCATTCTAATACATGGCCAACGTTGTGCTATAGAAAGAAATTTTTTCTTTGCCGTGTCAAGGGTCTGTGGCATTGACCTTTTATCTCGCCTCATAAGTCCATCTTTTCTTGACTACGTAGCTAAAATGGCCATTTGTCAAGCAAGATAAAATTTAACACTGACCATTTTAAAGCTCTGTTTAGTTTGAGATTTCAATAGGTTAAATTCTTCAATTCATAAATCTATCCGAATTGACAGACTGTCCGGGTCGTACATGCCATTCAGCGCATGGTGATTTCTTAACTCCTTAACATTGTAACCCATGTTGGATTCTTCAAACTGTAATCTGCAAACGGTACATCAATGATCAATGATAAGGGCTCTGATAATACTTTGTTTATCTCTTAGCAGTCTTACCAGATGCCAAATCATAAACAACACATTCTTTTTTTCTGATAGTAAATACTTTGCAGTGTCACACGTTCCTATAAGAAGCATTTCTGTCAGATCTTCCGGTTGCTTGGGAGATCGGGACTTCAGCGGCATTAGTCAACGAGCAAATACTTTCATATTTGATACAAACTCTAGGATTCATGTAGGCACTAATAAAGATTATCGTTCACAGATTATGCACGAATTGGAGCGGAATGTTTCAGGGACCTGTGTAGCCGGCATTCTTCGCGAGACGATTCAAACTGCGAACAACACCTATCAGCGAGGACAGATTGCTGTTCTTAGCAATGCACAACTTGAACTGCACTTATTCATGGCCGGTATCGACACGTTAATTTATCTGCGTCTTTGATAACCAATCTTTATCTCGGTGCTTAGGTAAATGACCTAAGGCTACGTTATACCCACGTTTCGTTCTATTATAAAGTATGTTCGTAAATGACTCCTGTGATCAGATGACTTTGATAGTCCATGAAAATGGTCAATAATGAGCGCGCAAAGCTTCCAGGTTCATAAGCCACTTCATGGACAGAGTAAAATGTAGGTAGACGAAAATAAAATGAAGATTCTCTGAAGATAAATGCTTAGTGAACTAGAGAGGTTTAATTCTCTTGCTACATTGAAGCATTAATAAATTGGGTGGCTTGCATGAAGACAGTCTAGAGAACAGACGTGCTTAGAATTTAATGCCCATAACCTACTTGTTTATCAAAACCTAACTATACATGGCAACTGTGGTAGTGTCGAAGTTTGTCAACTAAACTTTAAGGGATTATCACTAACGGAACATTTCCGCCACAAATAGGCGTTCATGTTGCAGAGTGACACAGTCCCTACCGTCCCTTGGGCATATGTTGGAAACTTTGATTCGCATGTAATTGTGACTAAGCCCTCTTACAGGAACTGCTTTGGGGAAGAAATTCTGGCAGTTGGAAATAGGGAGAGGATTTTCTCAATATATGTTCATGGTGTGGATCCTCTGTGGCAATCATCAATGACGAAATCTCTCCATAAATGCCGGCTGCGAAGAAACATCGTAAAATTTCAAGCTTCAAGGGCTCGCATGTAGATCTGCTACTGTACCTACCATTTCTAAGTTAAGAGCAGTACAACTTCTAACTTTATGCACAAAATCGTTTTACCATGTTCTAGTAGCATACTCTGCTTAAAAAAAGCTATCACAATAACTGCCGATATTATAATTTTCATTTCCTGAGTATGTAGAAAGTTTATTTTACTGTTAAGTGTAAAGGTTATCATTTTAAAGTGAAATTCAACTTCTCTGTTTACATTTTTACTCTGAAGTAAAGTTAATGGCTTGCAGATAAATCATGAAGTATTTATTTAGGGACGAAACCAAGTTTTAATCCTATTTTACAAGTTGTTTTCTTAGAATTTAGAGAGTTTTGTCTTTTAAAATGTGTGTGTGAGGGAAGACTGTCAATTTTGTTACTTCACTTTGGAATACAAGGTACTTTTTTGCCAGATGACGCATCCATGGCTGATGAAAAAGACAGGAAACCTATATAATGTTGCCTTTTCTGAAACATGCGTGTTTACAGTACAAGTTAGCTCGGAGTTGCGTGTGACTGGAAAAGGCAGTTTTGCACTCAACGGAAACCAAAATAATAAAAGAAATAGCAAGAGCTTTTACTGATACACATTGCTAGTGACGTCCTTTTCCATTTCTCTATTACCTATTCATACATATATACATTTCTACTTTAAGATCATCTGATACATGTATTTCATTATTCTGGTCTTGTTTTAAGAGATTGAGATTAAACTCTCCAGCCTACCATTTTTGATTAGTCATGTTTGGACCTTGTCACGCGGTACTACGCTCGTTCTAGTCCTCTTATTTCTATTGGTGTACGGGTTGCACAGGACTCGTATGCTTTACACAACTCATCCTTATTAAACGCTTGCTGTGAAATTATTTAACTTTGCCAAATATCGACCTTATTTATCCAGGCATTCCCCTACAGAAAATAAGTAATTCAAATCTGCTTTAAATGGGAATTAACTGGTTTAAAATATGACAACGTTTCCTAAGAATGTACATAATTAGTCCGAGAAGAAGTCTCTGTGACATGCTTTAATTTAGCCCAAAATTGAGAATTAAATATAAATTTTGTTTACCACAAAGTCAAGCAGTTTCCTTACAATGCAAAGGGGAAGTGAAACGTCACCATTTTGATAATGTTTGAAATATCGAAAATATACTCAACTTTCATGTTACGCTATTAGTAAGAATCATCAAACTAGTAGCAAGAAATATTCCATCAAAATCTTATTAAGATACAAAATTAGATATTAAGTCAAATATCAAAACCTAAAAATTTTATTGGCAAGACAATACGGTAGCCCTGGAAAAGTTCAAACTTGAAAAAGTTTGCAGCAGTAGACTTTTTAATTGCGGCTCAAACACTACTTCTTCATTGGGTTGTTTCTACAGCATATTCTTACTACAAAGACAGAATCATCAAATTAGTAGCAAGCAGAGAAATTTCCGTACCGTTCCTTCCTTGATAATGAAGAAGGTATCGCCAGCTTCTCCTTCTCTGATGATGTACTCGTCCCCGTGGTAGAAGTCCTACGAGATACAAATAAAAAGATTTAGAGAGCCTTACTACACATCAGGGTGCTTACCACTCATAATTTAACTATAACTGACCGGTTCCTCTTACTAAATAATAAAAAACAGACCTCTTCAAAACCCTCTACAAAGGAGACATAGTTTACTCACTTATTCTTCCGAGGCTTAGAGTAAGCAAAGTCGATTAATATTATTTTGGGAACGGCACATTACGATAAAGAGGATGTAGGTAACGTTTATGACTACGGTTTCCCATCTACCAAATCATAGGTGAGGAACGAATAAATAATATGTTATCGCAATTCTTTCAGTTCAAAGCAGCTGCTTCTGTAGAATCATTATGGCTTGGACTCCAAAACGGTTTTCTCTGAGGCATCGTTGTCTTGGTTACTAATCATAATCTGATAGTTACTATTGAGGACATTCAACATAAATCCAGCGCGGAAAAGAAAAACTACTAGGGTCAGTGGAGAAAAAATTTTTTCCAATAGATAAAAATGTATTTCGACAAGAATGGATGTAAATAAATTATTACGCATTGTAGTTTTAACTTGTTTTACATCTAAAAGCATGGTTTTTCCCATGGAAGTAGAAAATTTTTCGTTTGTAGAATGAAAAATGATAATACACTGACTCTGCCAAGAAATTTCTTAGGAGAGATTTGATTGACGAATTTGATGAGCTGTGCTTCAACTCAAACGACTTGCTTAACGATTAGAGAGTAAAGGGGCTTTCTCAAGTATAAGCAATGACAATCTCAGTACCTTAAAATTAAGTGCAGTCCAAGTTCTGTAATCGTGTCATATGATAATATTCCAAAAGATTGTATTCGAAAAGTTGGTTACTGATAGCTGGCTTTTTCTTTCTCAACAAAAGTGCAAATAAATAGAATACCACTGACAAGAAGAGATCTATACTGTCAGAAGGAATGAAACATGATTTCCAGCTACAAGAAACCCCATGACCTATCTTACTGGCCCTCTTTCATAAATTTTAAACATTGATGGTTTCGACAGCTGCAGAATGATCTGCTAAAAAACCAGGTTTTTTCTAACGGCTTCGAAAACCCTAATGTTAGAATTATCTGAGAGCATAAAGGTACTATATTCGTGTTCTTCAAGGTTACCTTTCCAATTTATAGCGTTTTCCTTCCTTCCATTCTTAATTATTCCCGTAATAGCTAGTTGAATGGTCTCAACCTGCCGTCAAAAACGTCTTTACTCAATCAACTTTAACAGCTCTCTCAGGTTAGCAATTTGTAGTTTCCGCAACTGCTAACTGATTTATGCATCAATTAACTACTTTTAAACTTTCTTTTCACAAACTTAATTTCTAAGGTAATTACTTCCTTTTTTACCCAGAACAATTTCGTCGCTTTGCAGATTTTCCGCAAAATCATCCTAAAATTTCAAGGTGTGCAACTCAGATTTTTATCTTGGGTCAGTGCTATTCAAGTAAGATTTTAAACTCGTCCTTTCTATGTGTTTACGGTTTACAATGTCCTGCAACCAAACTTTTTCTGCGGATTGATGCTTGAGCCTATATAGTGCAAGCTTGGACTTTTTAACCGGAACGTTTATAGAAGCACATAATTGCTACCATATTATCAACATTCTGCCAAGGTGCTTCATTTCCATGCCTCGAATGCTCGAATCAAATACCCGAATCGAATGCTCGAATCGAATGCTCCAATGCCACTATTTACGTTAAGAATGGCAAACATTGATATAAATTTACCAAACCACAGGACTAATATTGGACTTTGATGGCAATCTTACGATTTTACAAGGATAAAGGAAATTGTTTCCGTGGTATTTTAAATATCACTTTAATCACATTCTATTCAAATGATGCTTTAACATGTTTATATAAGTAATGTTTTCCTTTAGGTTTCAAACGATCTTTGAATCCCACTGGAACAAATCTCAATGGAATTCCAGCAAATATAAATGACATTCGAAGAAACCGTGATAATGTTCGAACGGATCTTTACGCAAGTCAAACGACATTCCGTTGTTATTTGTTTGGCATTTGAGTTTTAGGGCCATTTTTATTTCATTGCTGTTCGAATGGTATTCAACTAGTATTGGAATAAAAAGAAATAGAGACAATTGCCAAGACATTACAGTACAGTTGTCGGAAATAATGTGAAAAACATCCGAGTGGTATTTAAATCATTTTAAACTGATAAGTAAAGTCTTGTACTACCAATGTTACAACAATTTTAGTCAACTGATCCCCCCCTCCCGTTAACTGTGATCTCTGAAGTTTTCTGACAATGTCTTTTCTCCATTGCTCTACAATGTCCCGGCCAAGACATACGGGCATTCATATTTTTTAAAGGTTTATGTAATTTGAATCTCAGATTTCCAAACCAAAAGAGGATTTTCTTGACTCCATGATGGGGTTCAACACTCAGCACTATTTCTATACCGATATCCTCAATTACAACTCACTTGCGTAGCTTGAATAAATATGGCGACATTGAATGTTGGATCATAACTGTTATCTAACAACAAGGTTGATGTATTAGCTTAGGTATTAATCTGTTTAAGATGTCGGTTGAAAAAAGATAATCCATAGAACGAAAACACGTATTACAAAAATATCCCTTCACTGATTATGTTGTTTAGGATAAAGCTAGACAACCTAATCCATACACAAGCAGTAGTTGGGAACGTACGACAGTCAAGCCGCAAAAATCAAGGGAGGAAGTAAATAGTTGTCTACAGTAACTCATCTTAAGCATCATGTTAAGTTGGAGAACCTTCAAATAAATCATATCGTGTCTCCTCAATTCAATTTCGCCCTCCAATAAACATGAAAGACAAGGAAGGTAAATAGAAGCCTTCCTCTGCTAAATCACACAATTTAATATAGCGTCACACCTTAAAACGGCGTTTATAAGAAGCAAGATTTATTCTTTCCTACCAGTGGGTGTTCCATGCTTTGCTGCTAGCTGATGATGATGTATTTTATATTTTGTATTTTATTTTACAGCTTAGTTTTAAACCCATGACTCAATCTTGCTTTCCGTACTTTTCTAAAATATTGAAACCGTGACTACGAAACGCCTCCTTCTAATAAACACCTCCCTCCAATAAACAGCGAATATAAGACAATTCAACTTTTACAATCGGCAAGGTGGTTAAACGAGCTGAAAGAATATGGTCTCTGTGAAATCATGCTAGTTTACACGTATCCTTGCAAGGGCGTAGATAAAAACTGCTCAATATATCGTTGAATATGCAAAGTATACAGTACTTGTTCTTAAGATTCTCCATTTTGTGTCGGAAAGCTGCGTTTCCTCAATTTCATGGGGGGATTCACGGTAGTCTTTTGGTAATTATACTGCTACAATTACACCATTTGGCTAACTTTCAACTTACATATGTACGTACTGAGGCAGACACACTAGCAATCATGAAATACAAAGAATAAAACTCAATAAACATGAGATGCGTACGGCTCTGGCGCGTATCGAACGCAGGATCTCCCCCACCGAAAACGAAGACTTGACCACTGCACAAAATAGTGCAATAGTTAAGTTGACAATCCGGAAAGTCCATCCCGAATTCTCACCACCACTAGCAATCTATTTTCCCCCCGTTTCGCTGATAGCTTCATGAGTGCCATTTTCAAACATACGTACTCAGATAGACACACTAGCAATCATGAAATACGTACAATAGAACTTATTTTCAACGTGACTATTGCACTATTAAATATTGTATTGACGGTCAACACAAGATGTTGTTGCTGCTTTGAATCCGCTTCATTTCCAAGGCGTATCTCTCTGGACCTGTGCTTACGACAATGCACAAGAAGGTCAATTAATTTACCACACAGGTTAGAGCAACCTACCCTTCAAAACGTATGACATGATACATATACGATACACACTGGTTTAAATTGGGGAGCATATCCGGGATATGGGTATCCTGAGGCCATAAGTATTACACACCACAATCAATGAAAAATGTAATTTTGGAGGTAATGTTTTTCCCAGTCAGTTATGTTCCAGCCAGTACCAACTGAACACATGAAGTCTTGTAGCTGTATTGTCTTTCTTTAATGATGAGTTGTAATACTTTCCTTGTGAGGCTGAGACGCGACAGAATGGAATAAACTGCCAAGGACTGCTTTGTGGTATTGGTCATTTACTTGTATGCCGTCTAGGGTCAGATCGAGGCTAAAATCGTTGACCTGAAAGAAGCGTATAGGTAATATAGAATGGCCTGCTTGTGTGGTTATGTACTGAAGTATGCGAGGTATATGTCTGGTGCCTTCACTCTTAACTAAACATTCACTCTTCTCATTCTGGTTCCGGCACTGGTATATACAGCAAAAAGCAGGAAGTACTGAGGAATCTTCTACGTAATCCTCTACAAACACTCAGCATTACAGTGAAAATGATGATAATCTTTTGTTAAAAAATATGAGTAGCGTCAAGTTCAAAGATTCTAGGTATTAGTGAGCTGTTGTGTTAGAGAGAGAACAGTTGCATAACCAAAGACTAATTTTCATCTTTAATACATGAAGGGTATTAACGAACCGACATGGAAAGTCGGTTACTTTGTGGTCGTTCTACTTCCCTCAGCTTCCTTCGCCAATTATGATCGACCATTGAGAAGTTCTGGATCTATCCAACTGCCAAAGTGAGAGTCCACAGTAAACGGGCGTGGTTTGATAGGATGCCAATCTGATGGTAGAACATTCAAGTTCAAAAGATTTCCACGAGCAATATTTATAAGACAGGACATCAATTATTTAGGTATAATTTATAATTTATAACATCAAAGTATAAATATTCTATAAGACGTTTTCCACAGGCTAAAGAGTTATTCGCGTTATTGTAAAGTTTAAATAGTTTGCTTGATAGTAAGTCTACGAGGGTGCTGAAGGTGCCATGGGAAAATGATTGATTTATTCAGGCAAATATAAGGAAATTATAATTGTTCAAGGAGAGATACAGAACCAGTGTATAAGGAATTGTGGAACCATAGACGTAATGTGAAGTTGCAAGGTCATGTATGTTTATCAAGGGAAAGATTTTTGTCAGCGATGTTGATCAAATTTTACATTTATAGCATGGCGTTGCAATATTGGGTGTAGATTGATAGGGCTGTGACAATTCTAGTTCTACAATTTCCACCTTTGGTTACTGCAAGCTGTTGCAATCAATCTTTGACTCTGAAAAGTTATTATTAGATTGAAGTGAGGGAATACAGAAACTTTCAGGCTTTGTTTTATGAAATTAAGGTTAACTTGTAGTTGCATTGCTGAACTATGGACAGTGACTTCTGGAGGACAGATAGTACTTTCCTTTCTCTATTAAGTAGTTAGAAAACTGATGTAATAAAGAGACTACAAAAGCTATTTCCTTTGGTACATAGTATGTTTTAGATTGAACAAACGGAACATAGAATTTTTTCATTCTTTGTTTCATAAAAGAATGGTTTAAATTCATTTCTAAACTATAGGCATGAAAGCACCAAATGAAAAACGCCATGCTCCATGCTACTACTACTATCACTAATACTAGTACTACAACTCCTGCTTCTCCTCCTCCTATTGCTTCTCCTGCTAATACTTGCTAATAATACTACTACTATTACTACTACCACTACCACCAGTGCTGCTGCTTCCACTGTTATTACTGCTACTATTGCTTTTACTACTACCATTACTGCTACTGCTACTATTATCAGCTGCTGTTACCTTCCCCTTTCTCCATCCTGTTACTACCAGAATACTATCATTACTAACAACACAAACTGCTCTCTCCAATTTTAATTCCTGTTCACAAGTTACTGGGCAAGATGACAGTATGTTATACTCCTACAATTTTGAAGTTTTTTATGCAGTCTTCACAAGCTTTTCATGTATTAGAGAACTGTAAGAAATAGCTTTGTCTCCTGAGCTAAGAAAAGAAATAGGAAATTTGGTAAATGCTGTAGTGATATTTTTGGATTCTGATCATCGGGCTTCATAAAACCCAATATTAATCTTCCAGATCAAGGTTTTACTCATTGTCCGACATATCCTGCAAAACTGCGAAATTTGAATGGGATAATAATGTCTTGTTCAAGTTTCTTTCACTTGTGGGGTGATCTTTAGAATTATGCTAACTGTATCTAGATCAATATGCTAACCTTAAACCATGCTATCAAAACAGACTCTCTAATCTACCATCTGCTTCAACTGTTCTAACAAGCAAACAGGCAAAAAAATGTAAGAAGTGGTAGTATTTATTCGTACTAGTTACACAGGACATAAGAAGGACATTGCTACAGGGGTTGGGGGACAGAGAGCTTCCAATACTAAGCAAAAATGGATAAAACAAAGCAACAACTATTTGAGTTATTATTCAACACCAATCTCTATTTTAGGACATGAAAATTCTAAAAATGGTTTACAGCGGTAACAGTAACAGGTGCAAGGAAGAAAGTAAAGTCACCAATAACACTTTATACAATTTTGTACTACTTTTCCGTTTAGCCTGATTTCTGTCTAATGTTGAGAAAGTACATGCCCATGGTCCTCACATGGACAGTCATTCCATTGAGACAGCAGGCGTGTGACAAGGGTACCACGTTTAAAAACTACTGGATATTTTGAAGGTTAAACAAAATAGAGTGACAGTTTGAAGTGGCACATGTTTACGTAGGAGGAAGAATTGGTGGAAAAGGATTAATAACATGACAAAGTGATTTCATGATTATTGGGAAGCCAATGATGCTTATTAGATAATCACCGCTTATTGTTGTTGCAAGACAATACTAAATTTTGCCCGTTTTGATTTATGTTTTGTAAACAAATTATGTTAGACTGAATGTCAAGAACAAAAGTGTTACGTTCATTTTCGTTTACTGTCATTGTGCTCAGTTTGTCGAAAGCGTTCCACATTACCTGTAGCCTTATACCTTCCCTCAGATGACCTTCTTACTAACTTTTAAAGGCAATTAATTCAAATGCGATACGTGGAGTCTTGCAAGGATACATATTAACTAATGTTGTTTATTTCCTGTTTTAGTAACCACTATTCACATGAGGTAAAATACATAATGTAAGAAAAATCATAGATAAATTCTTGATGATATATTTTTGAGCTTATTCGAAAGATCTGTCACTGCGTCGAGTTCATTTGTTCCGATAACTGAGGATAACTTTACAGTACCCAAATAAGCAATTTTCATTTGTGATATTATTTGTCATTTATTTTTATTGTATGCATAATCTACGTTGTAGCATCGCCAATTATTTGTTACCTTGCATTCTTTAAGTCCATTCACATCGTAACGAAGATTATTAGCCGATTTATACTGATCACCTCATTTATCAGATCCGCTCCCTTATTTAAAGTGCAGTATTTTCTCAAAATTTCACCTCTACTCATAGATGGGACAAGTCAAAGGTTAAAAAAAATAACTAAGATAATACAACCCTTTTAGTGAACACTTCAACAAAATCGCAACGCCTTTTAATTATCACTGTCTGATTGTAATATTTAATGTTGAAATATATAGGGGAATAACGCATACCAATTTCTACATATTCATCCAGATTACACATCCTAAACCAACAAATTTCAAATCGTCAACTTTTTGCTGAAAATGATGGGAAATATCCGACATCTGGACGTTTATTTCAACCCCTGTTTGGATGAAGGCGATAAAGCTCAATAGTAGAGTTCTAGGTTGTAGTATTGATACGGTTACGTAAGATAGTTTCTGTTCAATGCCATATCTTGGATTGTGCTTTCATTGATGGATGCTACTAGATATTTCCTACTAATGATAAGGTCTTGATATCCTCCCCAATCGCGGCTCGGCGACCACGCGTAACATGGCATCCATTTTTATTTTTGGTCTTTTCTGTCTTCATCTTTGTTGTCAACCACTGACCATGTTCTTCTCTGAAATGAGTAACCTTTAATTTACGTTCTATAATCACACCCACATCAGTGGTAATCCATGGTGCCTCAACTTCCCCTATATCACTGCTAAGATTAGACCTATTTCTTCTCCAAAACTTCTTAAAAAGACTTATGTCATCCTTCAAGATTAGTTAAAACTTTATACCTCAACAAGTGTACATAAGCGTTTATTATACAACGCATTAAAAAAGGCTACTTCAAATATTCAGTAAAAGATATTAAGGTTCTTTAGAGAGAGAAAATTTAAAAAGGTATTTTCTCAACGATTTTGATAAACCATTCTCTCCACGAAATGATTTCTAGCGTCAACTGGTATGCAGTTTTAAATACAATGCCAGAAGTAAATGTGGATAAATGCATCTTGACAGGTAGAATTCAAAAAGAAAAAAAAAATGACCTAACTCAACGCTTTCATGTTTCCGATCGAACTGAAACTGCTAGTTGCGTAAGTAAAGGTTCCCTTCCACGAGTTTAGATTTGAATAGGTACTGGCGGTATTTGGAAGAATTCGTTACGACTGACATCTGAGGTTAACTTTCCATCCGAAAAATATATACAATATATTCGATTATCTTTCATAAATCTAGTTAGTAGTACCAAAGGTTTACTGGGATTTTCAATTACGATTATGTTTTGATGAACTGAATGCTTGATTGTTTTATTCATCTTTGCAAAATACTTAAAATTAATATCGTGTCTGACTTTTATTCTGATGCTAACTGTTTCTTTGCACAAACAGCCTGAATATCACATTTATGCCTGGCATCGTATGTCTAACTGATGTACAACCTGCTTTATTTGGAAAGCCACGATACTTAACTCTCTCATTAGGACTCCATTTACAGGTTCCAAGTATATTTACAAAGTTTACCATGCCCTTGTGTTGTTTTGAAGAGGTGGAACCTTATGTTTTGAACAATTACTTTGCATGGCTGTCAAAATAGCTTAACTTCACTAATAACTTCCTTTATATATATACTCTACCTTGACTAGCTCTTTCATGTATCATTTTATCCTGATAATGTTCTATTTAATATTAAAGCCGGTGTAAACAACTTGCTTGTAGCTTCCCTCTGTTCTTTCTCGTGGTATGAAAAAGTTGAAAGAGAACTTCTGAATTTCTAAATTAACAGCTTTTACCTGTTACCATATCAATCCCCTTTAAGAAACTTTGTTTGGAGAGCAACCTGTAAGCTTTTATCCTTGAGGTAGTTGATTACTCTAAGGTCTCAGGTTTCAAGTTACTGAAATTATTTTAGCAGGTGAATTTTGCGTAGTAGAATTATTCAATCTTAGCTTTTGCTCGAGGCGAGCTTTCGGAACTTACAACCCTTCATTACGCCTGATGCAAGAACGAAAGCTTCGAAAGCTCGCCTCGAGCAAAAGCTAAGATTGAATAATTTTAAATATATGGTTTTAACTTTATGGGTTTCTAGCTGGGAATTTTGATGTGATGCAGGAATTCGGAGACTATAGCTGGTAACAGTATGATACAAATTTTGCGATTATACTGATTGTTAGGGTACTCTACGCTAATTACAGAACCAATAAACAAGAAATCTATACACCCTTTTAAAGATCAGTATACTTTTAAACAGCCTTCAGATTCTATCATTTTATAATGTATTCTCTACTGTCTACTTTTCATTTTTGTTCACAGATGTCCATCTGTATGATGTTTGCAGAATCTTTAGCATCATTCAACAAGACCAAAATGTCTTTAAAACTATGCAAGTATAGAACGTTTCTTCAAAAATATGAATTCCATTACTATGCTGCGATTGACCATTTTTAACTTACGTTTGTGATAGCATTAAGTATTGTAGAAATTGTTTCGGTATTTAGCACTTATCACGAGCACCAAGTAAACTGTATCTTCAACTACCTTGAAATTCTTGTAAATTTATTTAATAAAGTGCCTTTTTTAGTAGCGAAGTCATCAAAGATGACTATCATGGAAAAAAATAGGTACTTTAATTTCTTAGATAGCACTGTGCTCTCAAGATTGCAATTACTTCATAAAAATGTATTAACGATTCGCACAAAGATGAATATCTATATAATTTTAAATAGAGGATATTACTGTAAAACAAGTTCCTTTTAAACTGCACGACGTGCCGCCATTATTTGCTCACTAACAAAATTTCATGATGTTATCAAAATCGCAAAAGCTACACAGAAATGCTAAAGTTCAGTAGAAAACAGAATAAGTTACCTACCTCTTCGGCGACGTCAACGATCTTGTAAATATCCTCGTCGGTTAGTTCTTTGATAAGGCCGACACTGGAAAAGAAGAAATGTTCACTATAAATAGATCTATCGGAAAAGATAATTATTTCAAATGCTAGGTTATGTTACATTTCCAGGTCTCTTTAATACTGATCTCTGGATAACAGACCTTGAGGAAATTTTCCAGTAGAATAATTAGTCAAAGTCTTCCGATGATGTCAGCTTGAATTGCATGTGATGCAAAGATTACAGGTGTAACTCTATCACGATCGATGAAACGTATCTTATTCCGAACTATGTCAGGATCAAGAATGGCTCTAGCTATTTTCAATTTTGTTTCTGTAAGTCTAGAGGACCTTTCAAGCTTCTTAAGTACAAATACATCTGTTATTAACGTACAAACATTAACAATGCAAGTTCTCCAGCGTCTACGAAGCTGTTCAATACCATATAATCCAAAAGGAATCACTTATACAGACGTCTTCAACCACCATAACCGCGATAGAACGCTTAACAGGTTCCTACCCTTAGAAAGTAACAATGTTTCGATCACTATCAGTAACAACTGGCATCTTTCCAAGAGAGTTGACAATAATAGGAAAACGACAGCTCGGCCTGATGTTAGTTTTCTGATTGAAAAATTTGCGCGAGGATAAGCTACATTTTCTATTGAGGGGAGGGGGGCTTCGCAAAGTGAATTAGGGAAGTAGGGGTTGCAAGGTAAAGGAATGAGGCTAAGAACCAAATAGATGTCGAGGGATGATTAAAACCACTATGGGGTCTACATCACAAAATTGGGCACGTAAGGTTTGCCGGTTTCTATGTACTTTCACAATGATGTAGTTATGTAGTACGGACATGGGGGCGGGGGATGATATAGAGTACAAATTTTTCCATTGCAATGGATGATTAGTCCAGTAGCGTAAAGTTGTACCTCTTTCTCGGTCAATAAAATGAAGAATTTTATATAATAAAGAATAATACATCAAAAAGGAAACTATGTTTCAGACATCGATTCGTTTATAACTGACTTCTTCAGGTCTATTACAATTTTTTACTATGAACACTTTCAGTATAATATATTAGTTTAAACGCAAACTGTAACAAGATATGCTTCAATGAAGGTCCCCCATTGTTGAGGCCTAGCTGAAAAGAGCTGGGAACGAGCATATAAGAAAGGGGTATGGCAATAATGGAGATACATTGCAGCCACAATAGGGGTGGGGCAGAGAACATTAGAAAATTATGATATAAACAAAGCAAAGAAAAGAATAAATCAAAATCTTCTTCTTCTTCTGTCATGTCAACTGACGTTGGCGACCATATCACTCCATAGGAATCTGTCCGTAGCTGCGTGGAAGACGTCAATTGCACGCTGTCTATTATGGCTAACATATGGTTCATCAAAAATAAAATAGATATCAAATAATTAAATGAAATAAGAATAAGAATATAAATAAAATGAAGAAATAAAGGGTAGACATACCGGTACCTAGAATCTATTGAAGAATATCACGGCTAATCACAGCAACGATGAGATGTCAACCATTAGTTAAATAGAAATGGTCCGTATTCCTAATAAGAGCAGCTTCCTTCAAGTTTCGTAAACCACTGTCATTTTCTTGTTTTAGTAAACAAGCGTTATTTATGTCCCGAAGTTGGTGGGTTTCAATTCTATGAACAACGAGAGCATTTTTTATTTCAGCTTTAGTCAAGAAATACCCTTGCTCTCGATTTCGTCGAGAGAGCTAACTTGGGTGCACCAACTACATGGAGATTCTAATACCCCTGCTTCCACAGCTCTTTTCAGCTAAGTCTCAACAATGGCATATATTCATTGGAATATAACCAGGTACAGTTCGCGTTTAAACCAATATATCATACTGCAAGTGTTTACAATAATATCTCCAACAAGCCTGGGAAAGTCTGAATTTCTCCAATCAAACATGTTTTTCAAAAAGTCTCCGATCCTTTAGACTTGCATAAATAGATCCTTTGTATATCCTTTCACTACCGATGTAGATCGATTGAAGAGAATCGGCGAAACGTTTATCGATTAAATATGTCTACTTTGCTGCATGCTATCTCTAAATTCTGCATTACCAACAACATGTTCTAGCCTGAGGACGTTAGTTATAGATGAGACTTTGTCTGAAATATAGTTTCTTTTTTGGTGTATTATTGTTTATTGCTTGTCGGTGTATTTATCACCTAATCATAAAGAATTTAATATAGTTCATACTTTTAATGAAAAGCTCCATTAAGTATCATCATTGATCAATTTTATTTATTTCTGTTACGTTTTGCCTCTGTTATGTTGTGAGGACATTGAAGTGTACTCCAGTCTTAACGCTGTGTCGTACAAATAAACCGAGTGATAGGGTGACTTAAGAAGATTCTAGTTGAAACCATGTTCGAAGGGATACTAGAAAAAAGCGAAAATGTCACCACTCGGATTCATGTTCCGACCTTTCTCAAGATAATATGGCTCTTTGTATGTTATAGCAACGTTTTCTAGGGCTTTCAATTCACTACAGGTCTGTGGACACTTACACGTATCCGGAGGAAGCCTCAATAGAATCAACATAGGGATTTTCATTTCAAAACTTTTTTTCTTCTGAGCACACTCAAGTCTACTCCTGTGAGGAATAGCAGATTCCATCATAGGTTGTACAAAACAACATCTGTTTCACTACTGCGTTAAATTCCCTGGTTGAAACGACCAACTTTTGAGGGATTAAATCAGTCATAATGTAAGGTCATCAATGCCAGTGGCCCAATTGTTGAGATTCTGCCGACTTTAAGGATCTAAATGCCCACTTTTACTATGCCAATGCCTGTAATGCTTCAATTGTCTCGCCGATGGCTTGGTTTAGAGATGTAAGAAATAAAGATTAAGCAGAGATTATGATTAAGTCGTTTTAAAAGATGTGAAAGTTGAGACAGACCGCACTGTATAGTGAGACAAGTTTTGAAGATATAAGTCATCAAGAGTCAAATCTGATAATACCGGTCGGATAATCGTAGTAAGAAATTGTGATTGAACTCAGATGTCTGACCTCAGTTGTCTAGAAAAATTCGCCTTGAATACTTTAAGGGTTTGCGCTGCAATCTTGTCCAGATGGTGCAAAATTGTTTGCGTTTCCTTAAGTGTTTTGAAGTCAGGAATGCGCGAAAGGTATAACTGTTTCTTTACCCAAAAAGCGTCATTTAGTAAAAAATCTGTTTCCAGGATGATGTGCAACTTAGCTCACCATCGGTAATGAGGCGATAACGATCAATCTTTATTCAAGGAATGCTTTTAATTATGATAGTAGTGATATTGTCATGATAGCTACACATGATTGATATATATATATGATTTCCTCTTCCTGTGATCATCAACCTTTGTCCTAATACTAACTTCCAAACAAATACAAACTCACGATTCCTAGCCACTCCTTGATCATTTTTAGGCTATCGAATTCATCTATTGTAAATAAGTGTTATGTGATTGGTCTGTCAATTGCACGAATCAGCAATGATGTAAAGTGAGAATGGGTGGCTAGTAACTGTGAGAGAGATCATAATTCCTCCAATAGTTGAAAGTAAAGAATCAACTTGTGTATTGGTAAGGAGTTGCTCTACCCTTAAAGAACTGATTATTGATAAAGTAGTGATTGTGTAAATCTTCCGTGATGCTTAAACGACTGTGTTATTCGCACAAAGTGGAGACAGGGAGGACAAATTGTAAAGTGATAAAGATTTTACTGAAGACAGGTAGAGAAAAAGAAGAAAAACTAAGGTACAAATGAGGTAAATTTGAAGATATAAAACAAATCTTTAGAGAGGAAAATACCAGCAATATAGGTAGAAGTAATCCATAGTAAGATTGATCGTAAGAAATTGGAATGGGATCTCAATGTTACAGGAAACATTATTTGCACTAATAGAGAAGTCAGGAACTCAGACCAGAACAGTCGCTTTTTGGGGGAGGAGGGGACAGGAGGCATTTCCCCCTCGAGGAAAAATCCTAGCGATGTGTTAAAAGTCAGTGTTCGATTGTTTCTGTGGCTATGGATTTTAAATCAATTCTGTATTCGATTACAGGTGTATTTGTCTATCAGTTGCCTCTTGCGTAATAGAAGTTTTTACAAAGCAATAGAAGTTTTTACAAAGTAAGGGGAACTGTGCCCTTCCCCCTGGAATATGTTGCCAGTTAAAGGCCTGGCGCAGTCTCTCGTCCACTCTAATACAAGTTAAGTAACGTAAAATGCTTCTTCAAGAAAAAAAGTCCATCTTACTGAATTTTCATAGAATATTTTAGTCTTAACGAGCACATTGGCACAGCGCCACTTGCTTATAAGTTGTAGAGACTGTAAAAATGTTATGCTTGTATCTTGCTTTCAACATAAAACTAGTTTGGACGTCTTTGATTATAAGGTGACTTATTAGCCAATAATTTCTGAAAGACCTTTTATTTTGCAGACTATATAAATGTGTTTGACTTGCCATATAAATTGTCATTCTGTAGACAGAACTGTTTCGCCCTTTATGGGATCATCAGCCAGAAGAAAACGTTGATATATATAATTTCCGCCAGGCTATACCGAAGTGATAAACTGGCAGTATTAAAGTCAATAAGTGGAAGGTTAACAGACCAGAAAAGAAAAGAAATAGTCAAGATATTTCAAGACTTAATCCTCAAGAGTATTGCAAAATCGAACGTTACGGGGACAAATTACCTAGACTTTACATTTGACCCTGCTACGGGACGATACTATCACTACCGCAAACCCAACGATGAATCCTTATATGTCACCTGCCATTCTAACCACCCCCTTCTATCACACTGATAATACCGACGTCTGTAAGCAAGACTATCTACACTGCGACGAAATTGCCACGCTCAAAGACCACGCTCCATTACAGACATTAGAGATCAGTGGCTACGACACCAAACTCGTATACACACCCGACGAGTACATTGACACTACAACCAAACGTAGAACAAGAAGATGAAATATTATCTGGCTTAACCTGTCTCATAGCAGTACTGTCAAAACTAACATTGCAAAGACAATTTTGAGACTAATCGACAGACGCTTCCCCCAAACATCGAAGCTACGTAAAATATTTACTAGGAACACGATCAAGTTCAGCTACACTTACATCCATTATCAACGGACACAACAAAACGATTATTGCAAAAACGATGCAGACCGACAACCTACTACTATGAAGGAAGTGCAAGTGCAGGATAAAAGCCAGCTGTCAATTTGAAGGCAAATGTTTTACGCAGGCAGTCGTTTATGAGGCAACAGGCAAGACAGAAAAAAAAACAACGACGACAAACTGTACATTGGGATTGCAGTGGGTACGTTTAAAGACAGGTACGTAAACCACACGGAATCTTTTAACATGTGACGCTACGAAACTGAAACAAAACTTTCAACATTTGAGACTTAAAGAAGAATGCAACTGATTACGACATACAATGGACGATAATGAAACATGTGCAACAGTGGCAGGGGACGATGCAACCTTTCGTGACCGTGGCATGGTTTCTACTTGAGGTCATTAGACAAATGGTAATTCACAGCTTAGAATTTTGGTATTGGATTTTGTTTGTTTTATTTGAGCATTGTATATATTTGTCATGACTAACATTCAAAAATTTAATGATCAAAATACCACCATTCAATTTCAGACAGCAGAAAAGAAAAAGTTAGCCCCAGTCTCTTTTCATTGTACTTAGGTCAAGTGAAACCAAACTCTGTTTAAAAGCATAACAATAAAAGGGATAATTACAAAACTCAATTTAATAAAATTGTATAAAAAGAAATTGTAAATTTACAAAACTAGGTATAATGTTAAGGCTGATGAACCAATCCATCTACTATGGATGAACATAATTATCGAAATGATAAGTACTTTGTAGTCACTGTGAACAATGTTGTGGTGTTACAAAAACAAGTGCAACAGTTGAACTAGGATCTGTGTCGTCATCATCAAAGCGAAAAAAATTATTCGGAGCCAGAACTTATTGAAAATTTCATGTAAATATCAAAGATGTTAAATTGTTATCAGTTATGTTAGTGTAAAGAGCGGCTTGTTATTTAAACTTAAGACAATGACAGCAAATCGCAAGGAATTGTGTGTTTCGTCCGTATACTATCTTATATTATCTTTAAAGCCTTTTACTAAAAATAAAGTATTCTATAGCTTCCAATTTTTCTAAACTTAGAAGAGCATGTTACTCACAGGTCAAACATTCACTGATTCCTCAAGTTTCTATGGTCTGGAAAGCTTTGCTTTTGTATTCGTGTTTTTAAAGTTCCATTTCTCAACTGGGTTAAGGCGAATCCCATAACTATATGATTGTCTGCTAAATTAACAACCTTGAAGTCGGTGACGTTTTGGCAAATTAAGCATCTAGAAGAAGCCTATTGTATATACTGTCTGGCGTATAATCAATTTTGCCAGGGATATTTACAACGATACAAAATTATATCTTACCATGCTAAAGTGAATCACTGATTGGTCGTCTAGTTTTACGGTCACTGGTTTTACACGCACAATGCTACACTCCCAAGTTCCTGAATATCAGCATCCATAAAATCACGATAAAAATATTACTGCACGCTTTCTAAATGCAAGAAGTACGCATTTAATGATGAAATTCATTATCAAGCCCTCGATCATTTAACTGAATATGTTAAGTTTGCCGAAATGCTCTTAAGCCAATAAACTGGTGGATTTGTGGATTCGATGCGACCATCTTCATGACCGGATACAGCCAAACTAAGCTTTCTAAGAGATTTGCATAATTCTTGAAGAAGCTATTGAGGAGAAACGGCGAAATATAATATATTTCTACAGGGAGTATGCTATGTATTGTTGTAGTTGATAACAAACTATTTTACCTCTCTATGTAAGACTTTATTTACATTTGCAAATCGCCGTTGGGAACCTATTCATGTCAAATCAAAAGTAATGCAATCGATACGCAAAAAGGGTTCATTCGTTATGTCACTTAAGACATGGTAATGGACACTCTATCATGCACAGTTGAAGATTATCACAGTGTCACCAGTATAAGACAATGAAGTTCTGAGTTCTGCATTTTGAAATGCGACATATACTAGATAAGTGAGAGTGTAAGTGTTATCCTCAGACAAAAACGAACGAGATTTTTACTTTTAGTGGTCATACGACTAGCATAATTAATTGGGGCATTGCAACATGGATTGGGATGGAAAAGATCGAGCTTCTTAGACTGGCAAGGGTCAGGAACGCCTGTTAGTTCAGGGTCGAAAACGTCAAAAGATATGGCACTTAAGGAGGAGAAGGAGACATAAGCTAGGGAAGTATACAGGCGGCAAGGAATGATCTGGTCACCATACCTGGCTCAGGGTATACGATTCTGTAGCAAATTACATCGCCCACTCTCTGCACCAGAGTATAGGCCTACCTTTACCTTACCATTACAGCAAGTATAAGAAAGAACTTTACTCATTTGAACTATCAGTCAATGGCCACTGTGACTGCAGTAAAAGATAAAAAAATGAAGCATGGGGTGGTGTACAACAGCATCTTGATCAGTTTTTATCACCATCCCACTTCTGAGTCCAGTTTGCTTTACGTAAAAAATCAATCAATATATTAATCAATCGATGTTCCAATCAATAAGCCAATCAATCTATCAATCAACTAATCAAACCATCAATCCGTCTATCCAGGAAACAGCTATTAACAAATCAATCTATCAGCCAGCCAATCAATCAAATCATCAATCAATTATGCCATTGATGAAAGCATCTATCAGTCAATAAATCAATCAATTAACTAACCAATCATTCAATCAACTAGTCAAGGAATCGACCAAAAAATTGATCAATGATGTATTATATACAAAGGAAATTAAAGACCGATTTTTAAGAAGAAGAATTGCTACAATTAATAGTCATAATGACTTAGGGTTACTGAAAAAACCCATTAGAATATTTTCATCCTAACAATTGTCAGGGCGTTTCATATTCTAGGAATAATCCTCCCATAATGAGCTTTAATACATTGAATGAATTCTAAGCTTATCCCTAAGTAGGGCTTTAGATTATTGAAACATGCTGTGGCAGTTAATGACCTCCTACTGAATATTCTGGAGAAGGGGAGAGTTAAATGATAACATCCGTATTTCCCTCCTTTCCTTGCACTATGATTAGCAGATCCTGTCTTACATATAAAATATAAACCAGATTGACTGGTGAGGAAGCTGGCACTGGAAGAAGTCTTTAAAATGACGATCCAGTCTGAAGATCGTGTTAAGAGGTGCTGTGACTTAGTAAATTTTTAACTTCTGAACAAACAGGAGTCGCACGTTACTGCTGCGTTTAATGAAGCATTTGTAGCCGATGTTGATGTCCTCACTGATCTCTCAAAAAGACTGGATCGAGCTTCTCATTGTTTCCAACTACGAAAAAGTGTAGTCACGAGTACTGGCCCCCATTAGTTAAAATAGCGCGGGAAAGTCCGCCA
>JAAAKL020002705.1:0-25159 GCA_010016065.2 Carybdea cf. marsupialis auct. non (Linnaeus, 1758) | reverse complement strand
AGTCCTAGTTCTCTTCGTGAGAGGTTAAGAGTACGTTGGCAACTTCTGTTCAACAAGCGTAACTCAACCATCTCACAAGAAATACACATTAAAGAAAATACTATTTGGAAAATGCATCAATTGATAGTTCACAGGGATATCACTAAACATATATCTAAGGTGAAAGGCTCTCGTATAATAATAGAAAAAATTGATTGATGTTTCCAAAAATTAAAAGAGATGGCTATTATTAATAGTACTGACAAATTTAAATAATTGTAGTTATCTAGGCATACCCCTTACCTTGTCCTTAAAATCTATGATAGTTCCATTTTAGCCTTATTTCCCATTCAAATACACTTTGGCATGTTACTTTAGAATACAAAACTTAATACAGAAAAATGAACACAGATACATGCTATATGCAATAAATTTATACTATATGTAAAGTTAGTTAGCTTGTCTGTGTGTAAATATATGCATCTATAGTGTGATGAAAAACAGTGCAAAATTAGGCTGCAGTTGGTAGCGTGAATTAGGAATCAATAAGGCATATTCCCAACTTAACTATTTCCACTATTTTGTAAAGTGGTCATGTACATAGTTATGATGTGCGAAGGCCCTGAGTTTAATGCCATTCAGAACTGTATTTATTGAAAGTGTAAAATATCACACTAGCAATCATGAAATACATAGTATAGAACTCAATCAACATGAAATGCATATGACACTGGCAGGGATAGAACCCAGGATCTCCCACAGCAAAAACGCTGACTTTACCACTGCACTATATAGTGCAATAGTAAAATTGACGATCTGGGAAGCTGATCCTGATTCGGGCAGATCCTGGGTTCAATCCCCACCAGCACAGTATCCAATTCATGTTTATTGAGTTATATAAATTTATATATTGTATATACATATAAATTCATTTAAATAAATATACTAGATTTACAGTATTACAAATACATACATTATATAAGTTTACAAACCTGGATAAGCTTCTCCATTGTGAAAGTGCTTAGACCTGGCCAATCTTTAGTTGCATCTAGGATGTGTGCAGGAAAACCAGCAAATAGGAATTCTCTTGCAATAGCATCTTTTTTGGCATCCCTAATTTTCTCAACTCCTACTCTATTTACCTCTTTGCAGGTTTGACATTCATCTTTGGATAAAGTTTTCTCTTTCAGGTAAGGGTTGTTTATAACACATTCTTGGTTGAAGAGGGTAGACCAGTCCCAAATTGGAAGAAGCTACAAATAAGACTTAATAGTTTATCCAATATATGAAATTGTGTAGACAACAAAATGATTGAAACATGATTGAAAAGAAATGATTTGTTAATACTAGCTAAACAATAAACAAACTGTATTTCTGATGCTTTTAACAATTATAATCATCACCATCTAGCAATAGCTTGTGGTAGCAACAGTACCACCTGCAAAAAACGTAGTCTACCAGTCTCTTCTACAGCTACCTTTATACAAAATTGCTGCGGTATCTATCCCTAGGAGGCACTTCAGAAACTGAACATCATCAACCATTGTTGTATTCTTTAACAGCTTGCTTCTGCACAAACTATTTCCCATCAAGAAATACTTCGCTGAATAGTGACAAATGTTGACAACAAGCAGGTCCCACTCAAAAGATGTTACTAAATAATTTAAGTCCCATATTTCAAAATACATAATCCGTTTATCCATTGTTTATAGGCAGCATTTTCCTGTATGTTGTTGGCTTCCAGCTTTCAACAAACCTTTGCCTACATTTTCATCAGCCCTTTGCATCTGCCTTCTTTAGGCCAATCTTTGCAGCATCCTTCTCTATTTTGTCTCTCTGTACCACTGGTGGTTTTTCTCATTGGCTTCTTTCTTCAATTTCAAACACCATTGCTCTGTTTACTCCTTCATTGTCCCCCTTTCTCAATATATGCCCACACCATCTCAAACAGGTCCCTCTCTAAAATAACATCATCTACTCCAGCCTTCAATCCAGCTACATTCAACAGGTCTTCTCTACTTTTCCTCTCACTCAATATCCCTCCACAAATCAACCTCAGCGTCTCCCTTCACATCTATTCCGTACTCTTTCTTCATCTACTTTCACAACCCATGTCTCTGCACCACAAACCAATACTTGCCTCCAACAAGTTGTATGGATTTTTCCTTCCATTTCCAACATTGTCCTCCTTGCCTACACAGGAGAGTCTTTACTTAATTAAACCTCATCCATGCCATTCTAACTCTGATAAACACTGCTAGCTGACTTCCTCCACATGTGTTTAGATTATCTTTTAGATAACAAAGAGTGTACCAATCAAAATATGTAACACATGTGGCAAACAGCTGTTAACATAAGCATAAAAAGTGCTGCATTAACACTGCATTCATTCAGTTTGTGCGGGATTGCTCTTCCATCTGTCTTGTATGAAAACATTTTACACAACCGAGAGGTCTAGCAAGCTTTGCACTATAAGAAAACAGTATGTAGAATGATGATGATATCTCCTTACAAGGGCCTCTTCGTGTGTGTGTGGGGGGGGGAGGGGGGTATGACACGTTGAATCAGTTCACCATGTGAACTTGGAAATGTTCCGCATCGGGGCATAAATCTCAAAACGATAAGAAAAGCTACAAAACTGATCATCTGTAAAAAACTCAGGACATGTCTACTGAAACTGTACCTGTATAAGTAAATGAAGGTCATAAGGGGATCTTAAGGTATATAAAATGGCTGCTATACCATCAAGAGCCATTGAAGTGCTATTACCCTATTTTTACATCAATGGTGTGGGTAATTTAAATGCTACATATCAGTTTTGCATCCAACAAAATCCAAACACCAATTAAACTTAAATTAAATTGTACATGCAGTCACCTCTTCCTTTAGATCACTTTGTACATGTTTCAGAATGAAGCCTTATGTGACGACAAATACCTAAGATAATTAAAATGCCAGCCCCCCTCCCCCCAAAAAAGGAAAAGAAGTACCTAACCAGCCTCCCAAATACAAAACAACAATTGCACTACCGTCTTTGGGCAATACCCATTGGTTTGAGGAAAGCACATTCGTACCAATAACTACTATCAAATGGATACAAATAAATGGGAAACTACGTATACAACTTTGCAGACCAAAAATGCCTAGGTGTGCCCTTTGGAGAGAGAATATATATATCATAGGTGAATTAAACTAGTTGGTTTTTAAAACGTAATTCTAAGACCCACCTTCAGTGACAAAAGTCTCGCGTGCACGGAAACCTGATTATAAGCTGGTTCCCAACTAAAAGCAACTGCTCCAAGAACTACTAGTATTGCCACAGTAAAGAAGAACCTGGAGTTGGTTTTGTAAAATCTCTGAGCAGCTGACGATGTGTCTCCTGTAAATGCACTGACACACATTTTCATTTCTTTGTCGGAAAGGCCTTTCGATACACAAAATTGCAGGAGAGTTTGTACTTCATTCTCTATGAACTGCATTTTTTCTTCATAACTGAGTCCTGCGAGGTTTTCGTTGACATCCTTCGACATGGGCGCTCCCTCTTCTGGTGCCGGTACCTCGGGATTTCCATTACCTTGGGTATCATCGGTTTGAGCTGTCACTTTCTCAGCTTTCGACATGTTTAGGCTTTCTGAAGAATGATCAGTTTAAAGAGAAGCAGTCCGCTAAACTATTAAGTATCGTCACAGGAAGAAAATCCCACTGTAGAGAATCGATTAACGTAACGAATGGTTAAGCATTGGAAACCTTCGGGACAAGTGTTCATTAGAGAGGCTGTTGAATTGAAAGCGAGGCAAGGTTGATCATATTCAAAAGAGGATCTTCGTCAACCCTGTTCGGTGCTCCCTCGCAAGTTCTTCGGTGCATCAGCGGAAGGTATTCAATGACACAACAATTTACATGATAGCATCACTAGAAATTTGTACAGGGACGTGCTACGATTATAGATTTTCTAATTTCTTAAGAAACAAAAGAAGAGGAGAGGGCAAGCCATTCTAAAATCAAAGAAGATTCTATTCATTGCCGATAGAGTACAAATTACCGTATGTCACACGCAGCTATCAGTGCCGTAACCACGAAATTATTGCGGGGGCTAAACCGGGCTCCCATTTCCCATGGGCGTGGCCGAGAAAGGATGGTTTGCCTATGCAATGCTTTAAAATTGCCTTGTATTTAAGACAAGGATAACATAGTAGACCTCTCAATATATCAAGCAGAACATATTCTTAAGCTCTAAGGCAACTGACGGTACGTAAACTCTGTGAACATTCTTTCAATCACCTTGAAAATTATTGGGGGGGCTATAGCCCCCAGCCCCCCCAGTGGTTACGGCACTGGCTATAATACAGCTAAGTGTATTCTATTTCCTAGCTGTAGGCTGTAGCATTATTGTAATAACTTTACCACCTAAAAAATTTGACTTGTGTCTACTTTCATATTTTGCAAGACCGATTCATTCGATACGATACGAGAACCAAGAAGCTATCAAAGTACTCCCAACTTCATCTCGTTTTGGTGAGTTCTCTCATATTTATATGGATCGTATTATTAATCATGTTCGACTAAAAGGCTACAGGCGTTACCGGTCAAAGACCGCCTACCTGTCCACAAAATAATGAGTATCGTATTTATATAAAAGCGACAGTTGGATGCTGTACTCGTAAGTAGAACCAGCCAATGCACTATAGATAGAATTAAGCAACATGTCCCTGCTATCATCAAAAAGAGCCCTTCCACACGTCACACATAAAGAAATAATAGCAAAAACAACATAGTCAGTGGTGCCGAGAGGGGAGGGCATCTGGAGCACTGCACCGGGGCCCGGGCTTTCTAGGGGCTTGCAGTTAAAAATAGGATCTCTTTTCTATTATGGCAACGTACTGTAGCAATCCGAAAGTTTGTTTTAACAAAGAATTAATAACCTTTACGCCATATAATATAATCCTCTTCTCCACATACTCCGCTATGAAAGAGGCCCTGTATAAGTATAATCAAATAGAAAGGTATTCAAGGAAGCAAATCAGGGCATTAAAACGGAAAGTGGGAATACAAAAAGTTTTAAAGAGCACAATTATTGGATTAAGATGCCATCAATATCTAAAATAAATAGATTCTGTTAGTGTATTAATGATGCACTTCTGCTCTGCATTCTTTCTGCTAATATAAAACTTACGACTCTTATTGAGAATTTCAAATCTTTAACTTTTTGAACGTATCACACTTTTAAGAAGTGAGCTACAGATTCGCAATTTCAAAGATTTGAAGGGGTATTCGCGTATTTAACCAAATAGTCAAAATAGTTTTATGAATCATATGTCATCCTATCAACAGAAGTCTGGAGCTCAAAAACAACGTTAGAAAGTGAATAGGAACGAAGAAGCAAACCGTGGAGAGCAGACTTTATTTGACGTTGGCGTTAAGAGGAAAAGTTATGAGACCGAAAAGAGCACAGAAGAACAAAATCGTGCTTTACCAACATCAACCAATGATGAAGCAGCACAATGACGCATGAGGGATTAAATGACTATAAATTAATACTAAACTTTAAGTATAGAAAATGACATTTCAAGAAAGATTGATTTCAGTACAGTTATTAAAGTCTTTGTATTAAAAAAGGCTCACAAAGTGATTTTGTAGTATGGTAATGATGCGATTAAATTTTTATTAGCACTTACTGAGTTCTGTTTGAAAAGGGCGTTCCAACGATGAAAAGGGCGTGGGCTAAAAAAATTGTCTTTACCCCGAGGCCCGGCCCGCCGCCTTTACCATGAAAATAGGTAAACTTTCTTTAACCCAGCTGGCGCTGCGACGTGCAATAATCACCGATTCGGCATAATACACAGGGCTCTCTCAGGTCTTCGCCCAGGCTAAAGTTTTACATGTAGTCTGTATCAATAACAATAGTAATAGTCGTTCTTAGGCAAAAGGAATTTGTACTTATCACAAATCTTTTGTGATTAATCTTGTTCTATTATTTATCTTTTCAAATGCATTTCTATTGTCTCGTGGCAATGTCACAGCTTCAATGCAGAAATCTACTGCCAACTTCATTATTTAGGATCTCAAGGTATTATAAAACAAGTAATTGTACTTATTGACTTCGTCCAATATAGCACTGTAACAAGTGATGTCGAACAAAGCTTTCAGATATTATGAAGCCGGTACTTCTTGGCATTCTCAATTGTGTACTGCGAATGATTTATCCAACACCTATTCAGTGAATTCATACGTAACAACTATTATCATCATCGACACCAGCAACAGCCGCTCATACTTCTTCCACTTCTTACTATTTGGCGCTACTTGCATCCATGTTACTTTATACTTGTCTTTAATGTCATCTTTTCACTGCCTGTTTTGTCCTCCTCTCTTCCTTGTTCTTCCCTAGGTGTCCATTCTCTTATCCTTTTCGCCCTTACGTCATTATCCATTCTGGCATTTCTGCTTACTCTAAGATGTCGACCAACCCTGTGTGCAGTCTCACTGTTAAATTTCGTTTTGTTTTGTTAGTCTCCATGTCTCGCATATCATTGCTGCTAAATGACTCCATCAACTTATCGTTTCGTTAAATTCTGTGCTGATTTGATTGCATGAGTCATCGGCTTTCCCCGAGAAACATATTCCCCGGCTTCCTCAGTCACCTCATTGTCAATTCGCATCGCACTTTATGCTGTTTTTCTTGTTATCTTGTGGCGCATTACATTGTGTTATTAACAGTTCTTGAAATTCTTTTTCATCTTCAGAAAGCAGAGCGATGTCATCTGCACACCGTAAGTTGTTCAGCAACTCTTATTATTGATACCTATTACCTTGAAATCTACTGTTTTGAAATATTCCCTTAGTGTGGCAGTGAAAAATATTGTTGATAGTGTGTCACCCTGGCGCACCCTCTTTTAATGCTGATCTTGCCGCTTAACTTATTAGATCTAATTTGTTCTGTGCCTCCTTAAGTCGTAACTCCCTTTCTTTTCATAGCACTAACCATGGCTTCATGACTAAAAGAATCAAAAGCTATTTGGAAGTACACAATAGCCATAAGCAAAGGTATTTTGTGTTTTTCACATTTTTCTAACATTTATTGCTTGTGGGTGATTCATAGTGCAGTAGCCTTTGCTGTAACCTGCTTGCTCTGGCAGTTTGTTTTCGTCTGGTGTATTGGTGCCTCTGTTTTTGATGATTCTCATATACAACAACTATAGGATTTGTGATTGAACAATCATATCCAGCTTCTCCACAGCTCAAACTCCAACGGATCATATACAAATATTTCATCCATTAAAATAGAATATTAAGTTAGCTGATGTTTGCGTGGACAACATCATATACTGTCCCCTCCCGCGGCTACTACCATACTGCCATAACAGATATAAAGCGTGTCTTCGGTGATCTGGTTTTTACGTATGTGTGTTTAAATACTTTACGTCTAGTAATTTTCGTAGAACAAAAAATCAATTGATTTTCTGCAGTACTCACGCTGTGTACACCATACTGGGGAATGTTATAAACTGAGTTTGGAAGAACACAGTTGAAGAAATTCCATGTGCTTCTTGTTAGACGAATTGTAGATTTTATTATTTGTTGAACTTGTGAAGCAAACATATCTCTTTGTAAAATCTATCACACATTGGTACGCAACACTGCTTGTGATCAAGGATTCACATGCGACAAATAACGATCCACTCACGACGACAAAGAACTCTTAGTATCCACGACTTATTGATGCAGAACTAATGTATAAATGTGAACAATGATAAACGATGTTGACGACCACTAAGAAACCAAATTATTGACTTTGGCTTTACCCTTGTACTAATGTGACTTCAAATATGTGCAAAGATTGATTGCGGGTTCGAATCTCTTGAAATTCAGGCAGAGATATTATGTATCTTCTTACCAGAAGTTCAATACATCTTTCTAACTCAATAACTGCAAAGATGTTGTATTGATACCAGTCTTTACATGATCATGCTCCTGTCATTTGACGAATGCATCCTGATTGTAGAATGGTATGAATCATCGAAAGCATCTGGAGAAAGTATGCTCTGAAGCATGATTCCTACATAAAACAAAGCCGAAACAACGCCTTGCCTAGAAATATAAATGAAATTCTGAGGCATGAAGCAAAGCATAGCTTGTATGGAAAAAAATCACGTATACAAGTTGGAATTTACATCCTCTGTATTGTTTACTTCCAACAGTGGATATGATATGGCTCCACGACAATACAAATGAAAATTTTCTGAGCGATGTAAACAACCTTCCTCCAATTAAACTTTTGAAAACACGAGCTTTATGTTGATTTGACGTTTGGGACAAAATTGAATTATTTGGGTGTTCTGGAATTACGTTTGAATTGAGTATTTTTCAATACTTAAAAATACGCACGTAGTTTGCCTTGTAGTCCTTATTCATTGGAAATTAAGTGAAAATGGTAGAAGAGAATTTGTATTCCTCTATATCAGAATCAAATTTATAATTGATACTTAATATGCATCAGAGCTTGATACCTTTTGCACCAGCGAATTTCAATCTAAACATCTGACAATATTCTGCTTTCACAAACATATCGATTTGATTCAAACAGATTGTTTACTCATTTCGCAATACGTTAGATCTCGCTCTACTCAAACGTCGAAATATTACAGCTATATAACTATAATATAAAACCTTCAAGCCTGGCTCCCACTGTGGCGTAAGGCTTGTCCATGTCGTTGTCGTTGTCGATGTCTTGCTTCAAGACACAGTGCGAACCGGTTGGCTTGTCTAGTCTTGATTAACAGCTTGCGGCGTAAGGTTTTTCGAGTAGGATGAAAATTTTTTCGTTCTTTTAAGACAAGCTTTGTCGTGTTCCTTTGTTCTCGGCATTCTTTTTTGGAAGATTGCAGGTGTGGAGATCGTTTGAATGAACATGTAAACTGAAGTAGTAGTGAAACCTCTCGAGATCGTTTGAATCACAGTAGAAGTTTTTATCTTAGGACAGTCCTTTGCCTCTGAAGTGATGACAATCGACTTAAGGCCATACTCTGTTCGTCCGCATTGCCCATTTTACAGGAATTCTCGCGTGTAAAAGCTCGTGAAACCATTCAATTATTTATAGTTGAGTTGTTTCTTCCTAGATGTGTCAATCAAAGTCAGATGCTCAGCCAAGACATCGACATCGACAACGACATGGACAGGGACATGGACATGGACAAAGACACGCCTTACGCCGCAGTGGGAACCAGGCTTAAGACACGTTTTTCTTACAAAAATTAAAAAAAGATCAATGTTTACTAAATCTCAAACGTTAAAGGGTAGTAATTTAAAGCCTGAAAGACCGCTAGCTCAGTGGCTAAAAGAACAAGGTTCGGGCAAGCACAACAACGACAGAAAGGGCAAAAAAATTCAATGCCAAAATTATTGCGGGAACAAAGCTTCCATTAGCTTTATTTTTCCGTGGCCTCTTACTTTGGAAAAATTTCCCTTGTAAACTTATCGAAAAAAAGATTGTTGGAAAGCATTTACTTGTAAAGATGCTTTTGCTTGCATTAGAACAATGCCTTCATTCGCAATCATCTGATCCTGTTGAACAAACGCATATTTTATACAAGAGTATGACATGCAAAATGTTAAAATCGTTTAAGGCTTCCTCAGAGCATAGGTCACAAAGTACTCTGATAACTAAGCTTTCTGTTTAATATTCAGTCAACGTTGTTCTCGATCAAAACAATAGTTACTGCGAGAAATTCGCAATTTCTGCTTTCAAGTATCTATACGTGTTACTCAAAAAGATTGTACTGAGCACTATTAGTACGCTATTCAAATTTTACTGTTGTTTTTGTGCGGTTCTCTGATGGTCACTGGTACAAATAATGAAGTCCCTTTTGAAAAAATTGAAGAAATTTCATGAATATTTTATTTTTGATGCCAAAACAAAGTCATTAGGTAATATTCTCTCAGCTAATTTTGTTGTGATAGTGCTGTGCACTATTGCACTTGCGACAAATTTCAATCGGACGAGGTATTCCCCGTTGCAACCTTGTAGTACTCCTCATTACCTGTAATCTCTGTTGTTATCAAAGAAGAATGCTATCAAAGACGATTTTTTATATGATAAGTGGGTACTTGAAATATCTTATCAAAATGCTGTCAAGAGTTTACAACAGGATACATGATCATATCTGTCAAAATAATGTTTGAATAGTTTATAAATGCTTAGAAAAAGGAAATCCTTTGTAGTTCAGGACGTAAAGTTTGGAGTAATTTGCAACACCAGTTCCTTGCCAGTAATTCTAAAACAAAAGGGAAACGTTTTTGTGCTGGAATATGGCCAGAAGATTGCCAAAGACTGTATCGCCAATGTTAAAGTAAGCCATCTTCAGGTAATATTCCAACGTTTTTCTCCCGTGTGTGGGCATTCCATCCCTGACTGAATGAAGCAGCCTCATACTGCAATGCAATCACTTCCATACTCTGAGATGGTGTCAAAGTACTCTGTACAAAATATTTCCTCTATCATTGTTGCCACATTTACAAGTGTCTCACTAGCACAAACTGAATTGGTTCTGACACTTGAGAGTGCACTACTAGCCCAGTCATGAGCATAACAATCCTTTGCCCACTCTATCTTGTTTTCCCTGGCAAAAAGATAAGGTAAGGTACTACTACAGGGTCGTAAACTATTTCCCAAAAGCCAGCTCATCATATTCAAGCTCCTGTTGGTAAACTAAGCCTACAATGAGTTCCTTATCTACTTTCCATCCTTTTCCTTTCTACTCTCGTTGCTATGTAAACCTTTGTCCAATTCACTTTCATTCCTCTCCCTGACTACCCTGTCCTGCCCTGCCAGGTTACTACTCTCGACACTTCTTAACAATCAGCCCTCGACTCTCTCCCTCTGAATAGGTCGTTAGTCGGTAAACCTATTTTCCAATGCCACGTACTTTTATTTCACTAATGTGTGAATGGGATATGCCGGCTTTGGAGTACAAATTGTTAGTGACCCTATCTAGGAAAGCTAGGTGAGTTGCCGTACGTTGTCACATGGACGCAAACGTTTCTAAATGTTATTTCTAGGTCAACTGTAATCAAGCTAAGTATCTTCCTGATCTTGTATTTTAAGCCCTTTCCCAGTCCTCACTGGAAAGCTCTACACTACTCTCGACACTTCTTAACAATCAGCCCTCGACTCTCTCCCTCTGAATAGGTCGTTACTCGGTAAACCTATTTTCCAATGCCACGTACTTTTATTTCACTAATGTGTGAATTCGTTAGCTCTACAGTTTTATAGTTGGTATGAATTGAACAACTGATATCCTTGTCATTCTTGAGTGGTCAATAAATCAAGAAAACAATAAATATCCACTTGTTTTGACTAAAATGCCCAACTTTAAACACTTTTAGCACAGTTAAAATGCATTTCTGAACCAATCAGCCGTTCTGTATCGATTCTTAGTGTAAGTAATTAACTTCCTGATCAAATGGAATGTTCAGTATTTCAATTACATGAGATCGTTTTAACTCCTCTGGGAGTACATTAATTCAACATTGTTCAATTATTACTTTACCAGTCATTCATGTAGCTGATATGATTATTTTAGTTTACTAAAAGTCAACAAACGAGGAATAATAGTCATTTAAATAATACGAAAGCAAGAGTTGTATCGAAATTTTTAATCCACAGAAGACCAAAGCGAGAAGCAACAGCAAATAATAATTTGTTAGGCCAACAGATAAATTTGACTACTCAGCATGACAAATGGCAAAATTTTTGCATCACGGGGGAAAATATGCTTGTGTTCCTTACGTGACTTGCAACCGTGAATGAGGTGAAGTCAAACTGCTTATCAGTTCATAATAAGCGGTCGAGTTACCATAAGTAAGGCTGAGGGCTGTCTAAAGTATCTGAAGATGAGGACATTTTTCGTAAAAGTGGTCCGAATAAACGCATTTATATTACTTACAGCAACAGGGAGATACGTCTTTGTCTTTAAACAGTAACGTCTCCAGATAATCTCGATAGTAATTGCATTTTCACATTTAATTGCATATCAGTATTCATTGCCCTAACAACGATATTACGGTCAAAAATTTTATCTTGTAATCTTTGCATCGGGTGGGAAATTGGGAAACTCCGTCTGTTGTATGCTATAAATGCTGTCATAGGGTGCTAATGACTATATTATATCATAACTGTACAATAACTATGGTCAAAATTGATGGAAAGTGGAAATCTATGTACCGATGACAAAATTATCTTGATTTCGCCCTCCGTAGGTCATTTCGCAATAGCTCCACACAGTCTCAATACAGCCGTTACCGTTTTCGTATCTCAGTGAGGCGTGACAATCGGAGGCTCAGAGGAGAATTTTGAACATTGGAGTCCCTTGATGGTTAGAAAATGGGCGTCACAAGCATTTTGGCAGGTAACTAAATTCATCCGAAGTAATGTTACAAAACATAAAATTAAGACCTACACGAAGTCCAAAAAGTCCATTTATTTTTCAGCAGGCAATTTTGTGCTTTTCCAAATTCAGTAGCCAGGTGGTTTTGCAGAATATTTCTGTCGCCAAACCATAGACTCTCCCTTTTCTACAAATGGATATATTATACGACAGAGAAATGTAAACCGCAAAACATAATAAAACAGTACATGAAATTAAGCACTCGATAGTGACCTAAGACCAAGACTGACAAACCACGTTCTCAACAAGGAGGGCATGAGGCTGGGGAGACGAGAACCATCTTCTAGAAACCTAAGCTTGACTACTAAATATTTTTGTTCTGGATACAAAGAAAAGGATTAAAGGATTCAACGTAACTGCTTGTTTTTGTGACATGGATCTCAGAATTCAGAAGATACCTTCATGATATGTCATAAAACATTCTTGATATTATTCTTTTATTGAAGTAAGTTATTTACAATAATCATGTAAATGACTTCAACGGCGTAAATTGGTTGCCAACAAGGAAAACAGTGGAGCGGTGAATTAAAAAAACTGTGTTCAAATTTTCTGCCAAATCTTCATTCTTATGCTGTTGTTGTCCCCTGTGTCAAGAAGTCTTTCTATGGGACTAGTTTCTTTACGCGAACTGCTAAGCTGTGGAACTCTCTGTCGTCTGATAGTTTTCCCTCTTCCTATAACTTAGATGCTTTTAAGTCAAACGTGAATTCTGTTCTTTTATGTTAGTTGTTTCTTTCCCTCTCTCTCTTACTATCTACATTATTTACTTCTATTCTAGTCCATACAATTAGTGGCTTTCGTTAGCCTTCTATGATACTACGCCTACTAAAAATAAAAAAAGGCCATTCGTATATGATAGAGGCATCTCTTCAATTGACCAAAGCAAATAAGAAAGAAATCGACAAACAGGCTGCATGCACCGTTTCAATAAAGCATCTCGGGTCAAAGAGGTATTTTGTATTTAGGACCCAAAGTTTGAAACAAGTAATCTGCATTTCTAAGAGCAGTAGAAATCCCGAACAATTTTGAACATGAACTAAAAGATGGATTCTTTTCCAAAAAATGTAAGGCAAAGAGAGAAGTGTCCGCTTTATAACTGAATTCGATCACCTTTGCAACACTTAAAAATAATAAGATAAACAGATTCTACCCCCAATTGTATTAATCTGATTGCATTATTTTAGTGAAACTGTAGTTAACACCGTATAGAAAGACCATTGTGAAAACAAGGTCTGCTGGAACCTTTTTAATGTTATGTCTGCCATTTCCTATTACAGGGATTGTTTATCAATTCATGCGAGGTGTTTATAAAAGCAATTTTCTCATATAAGATTTTCATAAACTTTTGATATGACGATTATGAAATGTTTTCAAAACTGAATATATATCATATTCAAATTGCAGTTTTGTACATAGTTGCGTTTTAAGTACATATAAAAACTGGTTTAATATGTTTCAATTTGTTTATTTCTACTTTATAAGGTAGGTAGGTACCATTTTTTGTATTTCAGTTTAAACCCTAGCATAAATATAGCGAGTTTAGACAGGTTGGAAAAAAAAGCGAATCCTTCTGGTTACATTTCTTCTATCAGATTTACATAGGTCGGCTGTACAAGTCAATTTACGGCTGAAAAATAAAAATAAAATACACTATAATATACATCAAATGGAAGTTAAGAAGAGAATGCAAAAAAAATAAATTTGTTCGTTGATATTAAAGTAAAGGGAATTCTGGAAGTAATGTGTGCCAAATTTTCATAGAATAGAAAGGAGAGACTGTAGCTCGCATAGAATTATTAAGATAATTATTATATCCAGCCATCGAAAAGTTATGCATTTCCCTGAGCAATCTAGTTTTTTATGATGGGGTTAGTGCAGCCGTCTCACAACAACTTCTCCCCTCAAATATGTCACTGGGGACAGAGCTGAGGTATATTTCTGAACTAGGCAACTCTCCTCAGTTCAAAATAACTCCCAAGTTGGGTGCAACGAAGAGTTTGTACAAGAAAACCTCTCACCATTACGCGTAAGAGAAGGAGAAGATGTAGCCTATACGAACAGCATTTCCTGCTTTCAATGTAAAGGAATCTATAAATAAATTTTAAGCGTAGTACACATGTTTTCCCCTAAGCATTGATATGTTTCACATTTTGACCGTAGACGCCTGTCTATTAGTATAGTTTGTCATGATGCAATCTGCTTTCAAACATCTTTCGTCTGTTTTCCAAAACACTGCGATGGGAGTTCACTGTAAGTCATTTCCAAAGTTTGATTGAAATTTGCGTTCTGTATCTCCGGAAATACGTCAAACTTGTAACTTTTGACGTTATTGGATGATGAATGAATGCTTGGTCATGTGATCTTGGACAAATTCGAGCGCGAAATCGAAGGGCCACGAGCTCTTATCCAAGCTCGCGTTTTGATGTTCAACGGCTGCTAGTCGAGATTAGACAGAGATACAAGTCAAGGTACGTTGCAAAAATTCTTGTTTCGTTGGCACGTTTCTGTGAAACATTATTTACTATAAGGAGCAACTTTAATTGGTGTTGAACTTATAAGTAGTCGTAATAGTTCCAAATAAAATATAGAGGGATACTTTTTATGGTGGAGAATTGCTGGCAAATTCTTTGCAAACACGTAGGAAAGTACACCGAGCAGATTGTGTCATTTATCATATTTTACAAGAGTCAAAACTACAACATGCAAAGCAACGAGATGTTTATCTACTCCTCAGAAATATAAGGATTCCATTATGTATATCCTACTAAAATCTTTTGATAAGTGTTGTTTGTATTATATGATGTTGATACAAAGATGTTGAAATAAATGCCTGTACTGGGCTGTAGTACATACCGCTAGTATGTTTAGCAAGCATATAAACATTCAATTACAAATTTGTACGCACAAGGCAATAATTTTCAGTTAGCTTTATTTGATATTTGGTCAGAAAGTGTTTAGTAATAATAATAGTGAGGGCTTTAATATGCAATTCTCAAAGAATATAGTTGCTGATGCTCATCAGTAATGCCCAAGCTGAATTAAACAGAGAATTTTAAAAGGAAATTTCAAATTGTGATAGGTCTAGACAAGAAAATATCTGAATGATAAATATTGAAGACCTAAATATAAACGACACGTCGAAATTAACTCCAAATAGTGATATGCTTACGATTTATAAGTGCCTTCTTGGTTTTGAAATTCGGATTTGGTTAGTGGTTCTTGAAGATGGAGAACGTGATCTTTCGTAGAAACAAAACCTCGAGGAGATCTTTTCAACTGAAATACAGATATTTCCTTTGAGTCGACTGGTAATCAATTTGAAAAGATAAGTTGAATCCTCGTTGCTCCTAAGTGAGTTTAGTGCGTAGTTAAGCTGTGTGTATAGGCACTCAGTGAATGAATTAATATCGGTTAGGCAAAACAACAGTTTTACTGTTTTACAGTGCAGCACAATCTCTCGGAGGAGTCATTTTTACGACTTGAAGATGAATAAGCTATGACTGTCAACGTGGTTTTCTTATTTGGCAAAATTCTATTCAGTGAAGCAATTATTTGATTTTGTATTGTCTTGTCATGTTTTGACCATGAAGAAAGCGTTAATAAAGCTGATGACGTTATTCTGTATGTGATTCCGTAATAGTTATTTTCAATTCAAAGAGGAAATGAGAATGAAATACGACATTCTCTTACAATTTCTTATAGCATGCCGACACAGTGTTATTTTTGAACATAATCTGTTGTATTTGATCATCTGCCAAATAATTAAATAATTCTCGTTTCTCATGTATTTTGAATTGACCGTGTACATAACTTCACATCTTAAATTATACACCAATCGGTTAGCCCATATCATAGTGATTGGGAGTGACTACTGGTCTATTGATTCGATCAGTAGGGAATTATTATATTTGTCAAACTTTGTACGCCCATCTCGTAAAAAGCTATGGTTTATGATGTCTGTTCCCAAAATCTCATCAAATAATCAACAAACGAGGTTTTTTTTGCTAAACATCTCCAAATTTTGATGTGATTGCTTTCCGTGTTTGAGGAATCGTTTTGCGCAGAATAATATACAATATCATATTGTATATTTCATAATCTAGAACACCTGTTGCAGTTTATGTTGTCAACGATTTATTGAGTAAGACTTACTTTTTATAATCAATAAGATCTGATGATATTTAGGTGGTTTTTAGTAGATCAAGTATCAATTATCATGTTCAGGTCTACAGCAAAGTGTGGAATTCGACTGGGCATTTAGTGAAATAGAGTTTAGAATTGCAAAGTAACGTCATTAGGCCCTTTACAATAATACGTATCATTTACAGTCAAACTTAATTTACAAAAATAGATTTCAAGTTAGAAGAGACACTAGTGAAAAGTGAAAATGTCACCACCGGGATTCGAACCCGGGACCCACGCATTCGCGGCGTGATGCTCTACCAACTGAGCTATGGTGGCTATATATGAAAAATAGATTTAGCATTTCCAGAGAGCGTTCCATATGATATCTGGTATTGTATGTCCTTTCAGATATGACGTAGTAATAACATTTTTGTTTAACCCAATCAGTTCCAATAAATGGCATATGAAAATCGTTTTGGTTATTTTCCGATACTACGCTCTGAATGTTTCTCATACTTCTGAGAAGAATTGCTTCCAAGAAGCAAGACTATATTTGATAGCGTTTAGGGCAAAGAGGTTTACAACAAACTTCAACATCAACATTCAGTTTGGCCTTATTCTCTGTAAGAGAATGTCCACTATAGTAAGAGGCAGCCAAATCGGCATGCACGGCCCCGTTGTAATTAACTGGCGATGAATTAAAAGCATTTAAATTCACAGTAAGGAAGAGGAGGTATAAAGTGCCACCCTGATACACACCAACAGTGACCTCAACAACAGGATGATTGAAAACGTTCAATTGTCGTTGCTATCGTATAGGTAAACAGGCAGCACTTTAAAGAATTTTAAAGCCTTTACCTACTAGCTTTTGTATTCCTTTTTCATATCGATTGATCTTCATATCTTTTATATCTTGGAAAGGCGGTACCTATCATGTCAACGTCATGTTACCACTGTGTAAATCTCGAAGGAAATTGTCTATAAATGTAGCAACGGTTATCAGCTTGTTAATATATTGAAGCTTGAGAGGTACATGGGCGCGGCAGAAATAAAGGATATCAAAATATTAAAAAAATTATCTATTATGATGTACTTATTCTGTGATGTGATCGCCCGTGATGCACATTATCAACGAAATATTTCAACAATGTTTACAAGGTCTCTTGGTAGAGTGAACACCATTCATTCTTGGTAACTAATTGAATAATACTCATCAAGACAGTATTTTATTCTCCAGGATCGGCAGTCGGTTCGAAGTTACAAAACTTAGCGTGTCCTGAACTCCACAGATATTCTGTCGATTCAAACTGTTTCCCTTTTTTCTAAATTATAAAGCAATCACAATTAAAAGTTTGGTTCCAGTTTTATGCTATATTCTGACCTTGTCACTTCGCTCAGCACCCTTACATAATAAAACACTTTTAAGAATTTATTCATTCTGTTTAAGGGGCATTTTGAAGATAAACGAAGAAGAGGATGGCAAGTAAGAAACATTCATTTGAGTACGGATTGGTGTGGAATTACCTCACTAAGTAATCTGTAGGTTTACCTTGCAATTCTCATCGGATCATTACCAGAAAATCCGATTTCTCTGCATAATTTTTTGACCAGCAGCCATACCAAGGCTTAACTTGCCGTCGTGCCTTAGTCACGAAACAAAGCTTTTAGCCGGAGACTTGGGTTCCTATATCTCCCAAGCTTGTTTCATTTTCAAAACTCTTACCTGTAAAAGCAACTGAATAATTGAGATGGTAAACCTGTAGAAATGAATTTGATGTTGTAAATAGGTTGAATTTCCAATAATGTCACAACCCCCGATCAGTCCAGTCCAGTTGAGACATTCTGTATCATTAATGTATTAAACTAGTTGGTTTTGAGAGACGCTTTGGCTGTGATTTTTATACTCTAGTTCATTATGATTTCGTTTTCATGTCAACAAGAAAATTGGTAGGAGGAGGCTATTAGCTCCAATAGCGATGTCTAATAAGTCGGCTGGTTTCTAAAAATAATCAGGACGTATTCTGTCTACAGAAGACCGGGCAAAACATCGATTTCCATGTTGAGAAGTCGCACGTTAACCTAAGATTTGAAGACATGCTTTTGTTACTCGTGTATGAGATAAAGGTCACAAATTTTGTTTCACAAGCTGTAACAGCGACTCATGATATACCGGTAGGGAGTTCATAGCAAATGTTTCCATTTTCCGTTTGCAAATCCTAGGTGGCAGCGGAGTATAAACATTGCCCTTCTATACCCCTATCTAAGTTGTTCATTGTCAACGTTGTTTTATGTTGACTGATAATACAAAAAATAAATAACTTTATGCAATGTGACCTTTATTTAAGCATTCTAGTAGGTTGATTTGTGAGAAGGTATTCCATCCTATTATTGGGGTTACTGGCAGCTACTGTAAATGTAATTGCGCTGAGGGGGACAGTCGGGAGAATGGCAGTATATCCTTAAAATTCAATTACGTTAGGAAAGATACTCAATTATGGATTCCAATGTAAATATTCAGGATAGAGGGGTATAGGGATTGGTGATATTAGTCGTAAATTTCTCAGCTGTAGGTAAGTGTTCCTATTATCAATACAGGAGCTCAACTAACTGTAGTGGATGATGTTAGATAAACGCAGCGAAGTATACATTATGAAAATGAAGGGCCGCAGCACAATTTTATAATAGATAACTGAGATAAAAAATATATTATCGTAGAATCACAATTTTTTTAACGTTACTAGATGCAAATGGTCTCGAGTATGTAGGGTTACTGTGCCTATTTATTCTGCTTGTTCATATCACAACATATTAAACGATATGTTTTGTGCTCTCAGACATGCTTAGTGATGTTTTTGAAAACGAGTCAAAATTTTCCGGTCTTTCTTTGTTTTCGATGACGTAAAGTTTTGTGACGTCTGAATGTTCACTGATGCAACAGCGCTATTTTGACATAACCTTCTATGTACTGTATGTACTACAGAGTGTAACGTATATTTTCTTTTATATTCACCATGGGAGACGGGGAAAGCCATCTAACGAAGTTCTGGTTGGAAAACGTAGCCTCGATTTTAGTATGATTTGAGTTGGATTATGTGCATTGTTAAAGAAATATCATTACCAACCATAATATTTCCGGGTTTTCGGGGGAGTATTTTGAGTTTTTTAAGGAAACCTATCGTGTACCATTATTTGGATGCTTTTTATTATTTTATTTGCTATTTCTCTAGTATCTCTTCAAATTTATTTGATGCTTTTAGGTTAGTTGTAATGAACTTAAAAACCCAAAGCTAGGAAGTGTATTAAAAAATTTAGTACAGTACTTCAACACTTCATTGTTGCTGATGCTCTGGTTTGCACACAACTAGTCGTAGTTTCTCACAACGTCTCATATTATCAACAACTTGCAGTATCAGATTTTCCTTGTTTGTATCAAAATATAAATGTGCTGCTTCAACAGCCTCTGTACGGAGAGGCCATGAAATTATCGTCAAATTATCAGGATACATTTGAATTTTCTTTGAGGTGCTGTGAATCAATTTTACAACATTCGTACTGGAATTTTCTTTCTTTAGCTTACGAATCGCCAACAGCTTTAGCTTATGAAATTGTTTTGAAGCCTGCGTCAGATACAGCCCGCCGCCCGAGCCTGACACCAACAAAGCCATCTCCCGGAACATTAAGAAGGGAAGACTTGGAAGAGAAACTAAAAAAAGCGGCGGAAGTAAGAAAAGTAAGTAGCTTTCAGACAACTGAAGTTTCCAGTATACTGATCTAGATTATTAATGTTCCATTCTCATATCATTAGCACTTATATTGATGGCAAGAACTACTCATTCGCATAAAATGTTGAGGGTTTGTCCACTTGTTTCTGTAATTCGAATCATGCAATATATATTATGATTTATACAAAAACGTAATATTATTATTAAAGGCTTACCTGCAAGGGTATTGGAGACATTTTTGGCTGTAAAAATAAGAAATAAATATTGCAACACTTTACAGTTCACTTCTCTTCAAAAGGTTTGTTGTAAGCACTATCCACCACTTATTTATAGAGGATGAAACTGCAAGTAGGCGAATATTTTGCCCATCATTCATATATTCCTATTTTCAAAAGAAGGAATGGCCTTGGGAATCGAACGGCTCGAGGCACAGAACCATATATACATCGTAGATGAGCAATACGGTGGCATAGGGAAATCGAAAAGTTTACCAACTTAGAAAGTGGATGTGCCACTTAGCTTGGCATCTGATAGAGAAATACTGCGTAAAAAATTCTGCACTAAAGCAGCACGTTAATTTGCATCTTCCCTTAAGAAGATTTTGTATACAACGTACAGGTAAATTAGTGGTTACGGTGGAGCCTCCCCTCTCGGATACGTATTTGTTGGACTAGCTTGTTTGACAAATGGAATAAGCAAAGTCATATTTGAGAGTCATATTTGAGAGTCATATTTGAGAGTAGAAGATAATTTGAATACTTAAGTGTGTCTTTTTTGCTATGCTTTTTTGCTATGCTTCGGGGCATTTTGTGTAGGAAAGCTTGAAATTTCAGCTGTCCTTGGCTCCTTATAGAATACTTTTGTTAGAATGATGTTTTCTTCTGGTCACTAACATGGCTTGAACAGGATTCGTGTATTTTCTTAGCAAGATCTTCTGTTTATCACAAGTTGTACTGTTTTACAGAAACAATGCAATCGTAGAATTACCGAATCTGTTGCATTTATATTTATGAACTTAACGTCATTTAAAAAGGAGTCCTTTGCATTCTTCTTATCACCTCATAACCTTACTATTTACCCGAAGTCTGACCTATCTATACCCATTTTTTGCGCGATAGCTGTGGCACTGGTAGCAGGGGTAACAATTAGCCATTGGATAAGTTGCAAGCTTCTTTCATTCATTTCTAAATCTTTCTAAATCTCATTATCATCATTATTGTTGTCATTATTATTACTGCTGTTGTTGTCAACAGGGGACGATCAGCTACTGGGAAGTGATTGTTTTCGTTGAAGTAATACAGATAAACGCATTGCGGATAGTGCACAGTGCGTATTACAGATTTACCCATCACACCACGTACTTGAATAAAAACTTTTTGGCACTCCGGAGTTTTAACTGGTGTTTATTCATGCAACGCTTACAAACCGTAGTGTATCTATTTATTTACAGAGCTACGAAAATGAATACTGCAACAAGTTCCAGGAAAAAATGGCAAAAATCGAGCAGATAAAAAAGGAGATCGAGCAAACTAAGGCGGAAGAACAAAGGCAAATAAAGGAAATTGTGGAAAGAAAAACGACCATTACCGACGAGAATCGTGAAGCAAAAAGAGAAGCTCTATTGGCTCGACTTCAGGCTCATGACAAGAAAGTGGAAGAAGCACGATTACAAAAAGAAAGAACGGTCTTGGAAAAAATTATGGTTAATGAAGAAAAATTGCAGAAGAAGCTAGTTAGCGCAGAAAACAATCGTGAGAGCTTGATCAAAGAAAAGCTTGAGAAGCTTCAAGCTCATGATGCCAAAGTTGCAGAAGTCAAGCAGAGAAGACGTATTAGTGGGAAAAAAGGATAGACTATCAAGTGTTTTCGAATATCGGTTGGTCAAAAGTCGACGAGCAAATTACACCAAGTTCTAAAGGAAGAAACGATTGGACAATAAAGATACTTCCCTTGCTACAACTATCATAGCAAGCTCAATACCTGTCATTGACAGAAGGCTTTGAGATTCCAATTTTGTAGCCCCTGCTCTCATTTGCGGAATTTATAAATTCGTTGATGTTGATAAGAATTAACATTCGTGTTTTGTTTCAATGACAGCAGTTAGATCAGTATTTTCAATGTTTCAGTCTGTAATGTTTGTTGCTAAGTTGTAAGAGCACAGTTCATACAAATTAATACATTTTTGGAAAGTCGGAAATCCTTCTTTGTCTCTTACTTGTACATAATTATCTTCTCCGCTTATGAAGGTAGTGTAACCAAAATGCTGCTGTAACAGTCACCTATGCCTGCAATACGATTGAAACCACGGACGTGTTTACTTGCTAGCAAACACGTAAATTCGATTTGTGTAGGAAATACAATAAAACTAACTTAGAGAGTTTTCGGTCCTTAACATGATTTTTTGTGCCAATCGATTTTGAGACAATCATTTTTTTAATTCAATGAGATCGAGGCCTTCTAATATCCACATACTAAAGCAAGAAAAAGTTCCAATTTGCCAAAAGAAAATTAGATTATGGTAATAAGAAACTTAGGGAATATCTTGGGAGTGAAATTTGTTGTTTAACTTTTTCCAATGTTTACTACCTCAAACTATGAATGAATTCCTGCTGCTAAATATCCATGCTTCATGTAAATTTACAAGTACAGTTATGAACTCAAAGCAAGTAAATTGATGAGATTTGGAAGCGTTCCAATCCTCCTATCATCTTCGTTTGCTCCATTACGTCTATCCATAGGGGAAAAAATGGTGCATTGAAATTTAGTTGGGTGTGGAATGTTCTGCCATACCAGTTCGATTTTTATTGATTTTTTCCACTCTTTCAAGTTATTGTTAATGAATTTTACTTCTTGAGCCAAATGTACAAAGAAAAATTTAAGATCAACAAAATTTTGCAATTGATACACCCATAATTACTAGAAATCTAATTTTCAAATCTTATTTGAATGAGGAGAAAATCCTTAGGGAAAACTGATTAGAAACGACACCTATTTACCCTGACGTTTTTGAAAGAGTTATTTCCTACCATCTTTTGGTAATTTCAAACGTGCTGGAACTAATTTAAAAAAGGATTGCAATATTATAACAACAATGAAGCCAACCACTGGACTCCTGAAAGGTTGAAATCTTCATCTTTTTAGTAATTTCTTTTAGTTTTACTTAGCTCCAAAGCTGATGTAGATAACACTTAGTCGAGTCAGAAGCCACTTTGAAATTATCTAAATTAACATTTTCCTGATTATTCCCTTGTTGTACTTTTGATTCAAGCAATTCACTTGCATAAATGCCGTACTTAACAAGAAATTAAAATTTTGTGAATCCCTCTTTCAGTTTGGTGCTCTTTTCCTTCACTGAAGTATGTATCATACGCGATGCCAGTTTTGTGTTAAATAGTCCGATTGAGCCAAGGGTCTAATTAGGGCTTATTATTGACTATTTCACATCAAGATTTAGAAGAGAATCAAAACCTTTAGCATTTTGTGATGTTTGAACAAATCCACGGTAGACGTTTTGGGGATATTACAAAATGTTAGACTTTTTAAAGGTTAACCAATACGTCAATTACTAAATTTTCTTCGCGTCGACGAAAACAAGACAAATTTTTGAGTTCTTCTCCACTGAAATAATCTAACCAGCTAAATATAAGAGCATGTAGTTGATAGTCACACTTACTGCACTAATAATGCAGCACAAACCTCTTGCTTTAAGCAGCCAAGAAGAGGAAGATGAGGCTATTATCCTCCATGCAGCTGAACTGGCATAGGTAGGGAATGCCAGGGTTTAAGTTAGAACTGCTGATAAATAGGTTCTTATACTCTCCGTAGCAAAAATTCAAAGACTTCTTGTAAATATATTGCTATCAAAAAGAGCTCAAAAATCTGTTGTCTGGCGTCATCCATGGAGAATGAGATACACTGTAGTTCTACATTAGCACCATTGCAAGACCTGTCATAATGATGTATGATTGCACAAGTATCTGGGAAACATGTGCACGGAGCACGAAGGAAACTACTCGCAAAGAAAGTCAAATCTTCGTCAAGTATTACAACGCGCAACTTTAGCTCCTTTGTCCAAATGGTGTTGGGAGAGACATCTAAAGGTCAGTTCAAACCTATTTGGACAAATGAAGCTTTTCCATTTACAACTGAAATTTTGCCAAAAAATTTTTGAAGAAAAAAAGTCACATATTAGAAGCTGCAACTTTGGACTACCATTTTTTCGATGGCTTTGTAGCGGAATATCTGCAAAATTTGAATTTCTATTATTTATTAATGCCAAGAAGGTGAAAGATAAAAGACAAAACTTCAGAGCCACGCAGCATTGCAAAAAGGTGTTAAATGCAAGGAATTCCTAGATGGGATCCAGGAGACTATAGTGTAGAACCTGATCCCTGGAGAGGGTACAAGCGACCTTTGCTTTCGGGGTTAAGTGAATTATTTGTGTCAATTCTGTAGTAAAGAGTAGAAGAAGTTGTCTTCTTCAAAACCAGTGCAGTCGTTTCGTAGAACGAAATTGCTTAAGAGTAAGTTTGTACGTGCAAGCTTACGCATGATAGCAGTCGTTATTGCAACGGTTGTGGTTCATGTAGAAACAGAAGAAATTGCGGTGTTTGCAATAACATCGCGAAAAGTTCAACTTTTTAGAAGAGATACTAGAGAAAATTGAAAATTCCCCCCTAGGTATTCGAACCCGAGGCCCACGCATTTGGCGGTGTGCTGCTCCTATTACTGAGCTATGGTGACCGGGGATAAAACAGTTCCTGATTCTCCACCAGTGGACATCGCATACAGCTCTACGCAATTATGGAGACCAGACTTTCCGTGCTTCCGTGCTTTCCAAAGATAATGTTTACATATCTTTTCCACATGAAAGGCCACGATGATATGATT
>JAAAKL020002704.1:0-25160 GCA_010016065.2 Carybdea cf. marsupialis auct. non (Linnaeus, 1758) | reverse complement strand
GATCATGATGATGGTACGCACCCAGGATCTCCCACACCAAGAGCAAAGACTTTACCATTGCACTAAATAGTGCAATAGTAAAGTCAACAATCCGGCTAGTCAATCCCCAATTCTCACTACTACCAGCAACCCTTTTTTTGTTTCACTGTTAACTTCATCAGTGCCATTTCATTGATATAAGTAACCAGGATCAGGTTCAATCCAGTAAGAACACTGTGAACATAAAGTAGAGTTACCTCCCACACCACTGCAACACACACCACATAGATATGCGCCAGAGTCTGTCAATTTACCCAGACCAACTCCAGACACCATAAACTTAGCTTTTTTACTGTTCACACACAAACCCTTGCTTTCCATACCAGATTTCAACACTTAATAGGTCAATACATTTCTCTAGGGACTCTGGAACAACCACCAGATCATCTGTGTATGAGAGTTCACAAGGTATAACAGATCGAAACTCACAAGACAAAGCTCCCAAAGCAAGAATAAACAATGATGATAATGATAGTGATGATTATCGTAATAATGGTATGATAATAGAGATGATGCTGATGGTGATGATATTGTTCTCTGCTGCATATAATGCGAACATCAGTTCACTTATCTAGTTAAGTGGTAACTATTGAATAGAATTGATAAAAGGTATCACAATGCCCACTACCATCTGATTTAGTCTCCTTACAGCAATGCATGCTCTTAGATATTCTGATGCACAATTTTAGGATACCATTGATATTGATGATCGTATTTGGTGATTCCTTATGAGTGCTGTTAATTGTGCAGTAAAAAACAAGCAATGCACTGCTTCAGGATATTTTTAATGTTAAAATGTATTTGACAGTTGATCTCCTCTCCCAAAGCCCTACCTGCCCCTCCCAGAGCATGATAGTTGTGATGATGAAGGTCAGAGGAAAGTCAGAGTGACCATAGTAATATTGGAGGATCATTATCTCCTCTTTGTGCTACCATCTCATTTTTTCATACAATTTAATAAAGTTTTTCACAAAAATCTCTGTTTTTGAAGGAGCTCTATCTGTCCTACAATGAAATCAGCGACTTGAGCCCCCTCAGTCTTCTGGAGTCATTACAAGTGTTAGATCTGGAAGGGTAAGACTATTATCTTGTAACTGTGTAGCATGGTATTCTAAGTAATAAACATATTGATTTTATTTTCATCTAAATGAAGGGACAGTTTTTAAAGGGTAACTGCTGTGTGATAAGCATTTGATAAGCATCTTTTCAGATAAGTATGTGGCCTTATGACAGTGGTGCCCTGTAGTTATCACTGTACTGTACACCTAAAGAACTAGTAATTCTTTAATAATTAATCAATAACAATAAGAAGAAGAAGAAGAAGAAGAAGAGGAAGAATAATAAATAATTTATTATGATATTTTTAATATATATATATATATATTTATAATTTATTATATTGATAATCATAATAATTTATTATTATCAGGTATTTATATGTTTATTTATAATTTATTTTAATGATAAAAGTAATTTATTATTATCAGGTATTATTTATTATTTTAGACTTCAAGAATTAGTAATTGGTTAATTGTCAATTACTAGTAATCATTATTTATTATTATTATTATTAATAGTTATTATTAATCATTTATAATCATCAGTGATTAACTTCCTCCAGTAGATGTCACCTTTTTAATTGGCACAACAGCTTAAAGAGTGAGAGTTATTAGAAATAGAAACCAATTTTGATGCTACATAATTTCACTTCGGGGGCAAAAGAGGATACCAGGCATGACTTCTGTTTATTAAAAGATCATCATTTGGAAGATTTATAGTGAAAGATTTGCATTTGTTGACATACCAAGTGACAATGAATAGTGATAGGTCTTTGGTGATAAATCTGTTCCTCATAAAAATGAAAGGAGAAAAGGATGTGCTATAATAGTTATCGTGAATGGATTATTTGTTAGATGAATATGATTTCATTGCTATTTAACACTGTGAGGTTATATGTTGATATAAAAGATAAGGGAAAAGGAATCTTGTTGTGACTGTCCAGGAAAGTATGGATAAATGAAACATATACGAACAAAGTAGAGCATCAAAAATGGAAACATTGATTAAGCTAGATTTTGATGAAAAGTACTTGTTTGTAATGATATGAAGCTGCCATAGCTTGAAGATCAACTCAGTTTTAATTTCAAGGTACTGTCGCTTGCAATGAACCAATGAAAATGAAAAAAATCAATTCAACTTGATCGACCATAGTGGAGGGCTCCCGAAGGCTCCCTTTTTGCATCGCTTCTGCCCAAAGGCAGGGAGGGTGCCACTCCTCTTTCTTGTGTTTCCACAATTTGACCCCAGTATGTACTGGTTCCCATTTGCTGACCCCGAAAGGATGATTTGCTGGGTTGGCAGCCAGCTTGATGGCTCAGTTTACAAATTGATGAAACAGGCAAATTTTCAAATTGCCCTGAGTGGGATTTGAACCGAGAACCTTCTGCAATCAAAGCTGCAAATGGAACCACTGAGCCATCATGCCTATAAGCTGGAACAATATGGTCCGGTTCTCATTATTTCATTGGCATCACTGATATCAGATGCCGTATTTGTTTTCTAATAGAGGTAAGCTATGAAGTGATCAGATTGAGTGAGTGGCTGCAAGATGTTTGCATCATTTGACAAGTTACAACATGTTTGTTATACAATTAGTGTACTTTAGCGGAACAAGTAGTTTGATACTGTTTATGCTTATTTGTCATTAACTTGAGCTGAGATTCATAAACATTCTTTTCCTTTGCCATATTATCACCCAATATTGGTATGTTTAGCTCACACTTGCATAAACGTATTCACAGCATGATGGAAGTGAAATGTATAGCAGTCATATTTGATTAGGATTTATTTTACTGAATCCACAAGTACATGTAAAGACTGTATTTATCTGGATTGGCACCAGGGTGCTTATTTAATCAGTGGCACTTTTACAGGTACCTTATTGCCAGGCCTTGCTAATTTGAGATAGATACATATTACTTAGGAGACGAGTAAGCTTAGTCAGTAGAGAGCTGGTCTAGATAGCAGAAGATTGATGGTTCAAATATCACCCTTGGCCATTGTTTTGAAAACTTCTACTATGAACCCAGCAGGGACATGGGTACGTGGCATTAGGTGGGGAAGGATAAAGATGGTGAGGGAAGAAAGTGGCTACCCTACCTTACCATGCAGTTGCTGGGGATATTAAATTCTATACCACATCTCATACCCTATGCTCTGTAATGTAGCATGGAACTACCTTTACTTTTACCTTTGCATATTTGAAGGGGGGCGTATTTAGGCCAGGGGGAGGGGCGTATTTAGGCCAGGGTGCTGATTCATATGAATGCAATAAGCTAATGTAATTACAAGCTCTTTATTTTATGTTTTATTCTGAATTGAAGTAGCAGATATCTCTTGTGTTTATTGTAACATGAATTGTTTTATCTCTTGTGTCTATTAGCAACAATGTGGATGATATCAGTCAAGTGGAATTTCTTGGCTTTTGTAGCAATTTGTACAGTCTGGTATTGGAAGGTAACCCAGTTGAAAAATCACCTTGCCCTGATTGTTCAGAGGAGGTTAGTACCTGTTATACTACTATTGAAGATTCATTAGTACTTATAATCTCTTATTTTGTTAACTGAAGGGGTTATGTATCTCATGAATACAGATTTGTCTTAAGAGTTTCCAACAGGAATTAAGATACATTCCTTACATACAAAGGAAACAATTCATTAGCGTTGTAGTTTAGATTTTTACAAGAGGACTTGGTTTCTCGCCTCTTGCTGGGCATCAGTTATACCAAGACACCCATCATCATCTGGGAATTCCACATAACTAATTGACTTTTTATTTGACATGCCTTCTACTCACAGCTTGAATACTAGGATCTCAGCATTTATCTAGTCTTGGCCATATTTGACGTCATGATGAAACTGCTGTGTATATTTGCAGTGGTTTCAGAGAAGCCCAAAGAGAAGGTTGTCCCTTGTGTGACCCTCACGACGATGGTTAAATCTGACATAGCGCTGTCATGAACGGACATGTTTAAATCAATAAGGCATCACAAATCTTTGCAATGGAAGTTTGTAACGTTTCATTTTGAAGGGGATGACCGAAGACAGTAAAGAGATGATTAACCAATGAAGCAGAAACTTAGTGTTTATTTCACATTGACTCTATTTTGTTTTGTTTTTCCTACAATGTTGCTGTTTGGGGCATTTGAAGCACCTTCTCCTATGTAACTGTGCAACTGTAAGTCTCCCTTTAGTTAATTATGGGCCTACTTTCAGTACCATCATTTGAATACTAGAATAGTTAAGTCCGGTTTAGAATGCTGTGTTTGCTAACTATTCTTGTTTGTTAAGATCATCAATCAACTGTAGTCAAGACGACACTTCAGCAACCTTTCGTGCCATTTTTAATCATGTCTTCAAATGTTAATGTTTTCCGAAACCGTGCTACATGAATCTGTATTCAACTGTACATAGCTACAGATATACCCTTGATTGGTCATATGAACCGGAAATTGGGGTGGGGGCTTTATTTGTACGTTCTCCCGCCACCCTACTAAGTTCTCCAACGCAAATTTAGAACTGATATTTTGCACTTTCTGGTGTTTAGATACCACTACAAGATTACAGACATATAAGAAGATCTTTTTAGCTTGACGCTCCATTACTTAACAAAAGCTTCTCTTAATTGCCAAATTTTATGTTAGGTCTGTTAGTCTGATCATCTTTTTCTTGTATGATATTTTGATTTTTGAGAAGACAGGATTTGAAGTGATAGGTTTGAATAGAAACTAGTGAAATAGAAAAATATGTCACCAGCGAGGAAAATCCTGTATTCTCAAAATCCTTTGCAGCTTCCAATATGCTGTGGATAGCATGATGGGCCGGATGGCAGTCCTTCCGTGATCAAGCCACATGGCGCAGAGAGGCTGGTCTCCAAAATTGCGTAGAGATGGATGTCAATGTCCTCCGGTGTAGTACTGGCAGCTAAAGTGGCGACTAGAGAAGTAAATCATGTTATCGACCTAACTCAGATGGTAGAGTGCACGCCGCGAATGCGAGGGTAACGGGTTCGAATCCCGTTGGTGACATACTTTTCTGTTCCTCTAGTTTTACTCAAACTATATTATTATTGATTCTCTGTTCATTCTTATGTTTACGATCCATCGTTCTAGGATCAAGTTCAATACAATTATCGCGCAGCGGTTGTGGAATCTATACCAAGTCTGAAATACCTCGATGAGGAAGCTGTGGTTTTTGAGATAATCAACGGCACAAAGGTAGTGAAGAAGAAGGAGAACTCAACAGACAAGGAAAGCATAATTATACAAGATTGTATAAAATATGCAGATCAAGACATGATCGAAGAGGAAGAAACAGAGGAAGGTAATTATGGCACGGTTGGTCGCTAGTGTTGGTGACTTTTGATAGCGAATTTACAAGAATTGTGCTTTTTAAAAACCTAAATGGCTTTGATATCCGAATTTGTCTTAAACGTCTCTGATTTGGCTGTTTTCAAAGGATACTTAGTTTGGCCAATCTATACTTCAAAATGTTTCTGGACATAGACAACCTTTTCCAGGATTGGCAGTCTAGAAGAGCAAAATTTTATCATGTCACCGAATATGTTTAGATTGTCGAAGCTTTAGAATTAAGGAAAGAATAATTATCGCAAGTTTATTGGAGTTGTCAGCAGTTCCGTAACCAGCCACAACCATAAGGGGGAACGGGTGGCAATGAGTTATCAGACTGGGCAATTAATTTGCACTCGAGTAATACGACCTATATCAGTATTTTAGCAGAAATCCCGACCTCCTTTCTGGTTACTGGTCTGTTTGTCACCGTAGCAATCGCACACCAATGGGTTTCCCTTCCAATTTCCACCCATTCTGGCCTCTGTTTCAAACATTTTTGTTGCTCGTCTCCCTCGTTTTCAGTGTTGCTTAATGTGTCTTGGAGGCTGTAAACGGCTGGCTAGCTCTAGAAATTTCTATGCTAGCAGTTTTTTTCCTTGGACTGCCAACATCTGGTACTCTCTGTCTTGAGACTGCTTTCTTCTTACTTATGATCTTGACACTTTTCAGTTAAATGCAAATCGCCATCTTCTTGGAAATCTTTGTGTCTGTGATTTCATCTATTTTTCTGTATATTTCTACTCCTTTCAAGTAACTCAGTACATGGCCGTAGATTCTGGTGGGACGGGGTACTCGTGCCCTTCACATTTCAGGATGGGGGAACAACATCTGCTTTATCCCCTCCAGGTTTAAGCCCAGAATTGTCAAATTTGCCACGTTTAATCCTTTTGTCCCCCCATTCTTACAGCGATCTGCTCCCATGACTCAGTACCACGAAGCGGCACCCCTACCTTGTATTGAGGGACGAAAATAACATAGTTACCTTATGCTGTCGTAAATGCTCTAATTCTTCCCAAAAGAATAGTGTTCCAAACTCTTTCTGCCTATAGTTGCATGATAGATCTTTACTTGCCTTTAAATATTGATGTGCAACCCATTTTTAAGTGGGCATGTGATGAGACAAATTTAAAAAACCAAAGCTTTTCATTTTATTCTCTTCAGAAACTCTCGTCAAAATTGCAGACAACAAGAACCTCAATAGCCTTAGGACAGCAATAACATTTGTAAAAGAACCGGTTATTCCTACTGATTACAATAGAAGTAAATGTTTGCCCGTTAAAATTTGAATGAAACAATTAAAGTAGCAGTATGCGCTCTGCGATCTTGTTCTATGCACGCTAAAACACCGGAAAAGAAGTCACAACTGAATTAAAATAGCTCTTTGTAAGACAGATTGTTGCTTTCGACATTAATCCAGGTTTGTGCAATTTTGTAGTGAGTGCCGGCCTCCAGAACCCTAAGGTTGCCGTAAATAGTTCCTTAAACATTGGGTTATTGTATTAACAATCAATTTTCTGGGTAGGAAAGGTAATCAGGTACACACTCTAAAAACATGGCAAAGCGAGTTAAGTTTTTAATTTTTTGCAGTTAAAGTTTCGTTGATAACTTGATCCCAACTTGCCCTCTTTCATGTGGCTGTAATGTAGTGACAGTACATCGGAGAGGCAATTTGGGAGGCTGCAATTTGATTCCTCATGTACTCATGATTTTTCAATACCAAGATTTTCTGTCATCCTAGTCAAGATATAGTCTGAACACTTCCACATTTCATTATTTTGTATTCAGAAGGAGTGAGAATTTTCTCCGCACCGTGCGCTTATGCCCCGTACCTTTAAGGGGCCCTGCGTCAATACTAACAAACATAAATGTATGGATCTTCCCATGATAAGCTTGTCGAAGTAAGTGGGGAATTGGAAACGATGTGTTCAGAAAACAGGCAGCACGATCATGCCTCGTTGCCTTGGCCCGTCTTGTGATGCTTAACGTTATGAGTACCCCGCAAACTTTATTTGATCCAGGACCTTCATTCTCTAAACCTGCCACTTCCCATAAAATGCCATATAGGTTTAAATAGCTGATTGTGTTTAACGGTAATTTTCGGAAAAGAAGTATTCTCTTACCACCAGATGGGTCTACTGCGAGGTGGCACGTCATGAGGGTATTTGAGGTCTTGCGTCATCCTCCAGATATAACCTGCAAAGAAAATGACGTTTTGTAACAGCGTCATAATAACTAAAAATGGGCGGCTCTGTTGGGGGAGTTCTCTGCAGTTTTATCTAGCCCCAGGCCGACGGTGTAGTTTTCATACACTCATGTGGAATGTTTGCTTTTTTTGGTTGAATGATAAAGGTAACTTCCGCCCCACGCCCTTCCAGGTTTTTCGCTCAGAAATCACTGTCAAAAAAAAGAAAGCCCATGTCGATTATGTCCTTCAGCATCTAAGGTAGTGATTATATGACCTCTGATGTCATTTCTTTGCACGTTACAACGATGTTTACTTATACTTGACTCTTTTTTACCAAATAACTAAGTTGATTTACTAAACTGAGTAAATTAAGTAAAATTGACAAAATACTAAAGAAATTTAGAATTGTATTTGAGAAGAGAGAATTTAAAATGATAAGTTTGGATAGAAAGTAGAGAAATGAAAAAGTATGTTATCAACAGAATCCTGTTTCTATTCGAACTTATCAAATTAAGAATGGAATTCGGACCCATGACCCACGCATGCGCGGCTTGAGCTCTAACACGTGATCTGGGTGAACTCTGCTGGTAACATCCTTTATTTCTCTAGAAGCATACTCATAGCAGATAACATAGCCTATTGCTCAAAGCTAAATACGTAACCCAAGGAAACTAATCTACAAAATATAATTACTCAATTAATATATTTCTTTCTTACTTAAGGGATGCTTCATCCATTTGAGAGTGAATGGCTCCTCATTCCGTTGATGGGGAAGTACAGTTAGGCTTACGTGATAAACGGGAGTTATAGATATCCTAATGAAAATGTCCATTTTTCCATTAAAGTGTTACTTTAAAAATCACCTCACTACTTTCAGGTGATAATGATTCGATCATAATGACGAGACCTATGTCAGCTACCGGAGTAGGACGTCCACTATCTGCAGCAGGTAGAAGTCGCCCTCAGTCAGCTGCTAGGGTGAGTCGGACACCATCTGCATCCATTGCTGGTCGGCCATCTTCAGCTGCAAATAAAGTCCGGCCCGCTTCGTCAGCAAGGACCAGCCGTCCTATGTCAGCGATAGGAAGCGTACATGGCTCTAATTCAGAGAGACTGCAAACAGCATCAAGACCTTCTACTGCATCCGGAGGAAGGAGTCCTATATATGCTGACTGTAAGTTCTGGCATTGCAACTTCTATTTCATAACGTACACTCTCTTACGTATTTCATTTCTCACTGCTGTCAATGGGTCTTTAGAATTAGAGAGGACTTGATTTAAAGTTAGCCATCAAAACTACGCAATCGGGCGCGCTAGGCTGATCAAACAACAAGTATTCACATCGCGAGAAACAATAGCTCGAATTATTATAGATCTCCTCCTTATTATGCGAAATCCTCTTCCATAAAAGTGAAATATATCTACAGCTGGTTACTCATACCCAAATGTGTACATTCGTAACTCAGAGGAAACTGTATTTGTGTTATGGCAGATGCACATTTGACCCATCCTTTCAATCGTCGATTTAGGAATAATAATGTGAAACGAATGGTTATGAGCCCAGAACACGGCTGTTATGCCTCAGCATTGAGCCTCATTTTCTACGTTTGCTTATTGGCTAGCCATACTTTGTACACGAGCACATCATTTTGTTTTCCTTGTGGGGTTTTTGATGACGTGTAGCACTACACGTTATTTAGAGCATGTTTTTGTCGTAGAACTATAAACCTATCCCTTATGAGCACTGACCTGCATTTGTTCTCTTTCAGTTGCTGGCCTATCTAACCACTCCTCATCAGAGAACTTAGACGAAGATGGAAGCAGTGACTTAACACACGGTAAGGGCTGTCGACTTGTGTACGTTGTATCTCATCAGTATAAATCTGAACTTTCAACGACTACAACGTCACAAGACTACCAGACATCAGAATATTAAGATATTCGAATGGACCAAAGACCATACATTTTGATATCCCCGCGTAATGCCCTGGAAGAACCAAATTATTACTGATGTACGCTCTGTCCATTTCACATCTTTGGCTAAAGCCTCTTGCGCAAACCTAGAAATCGGTAGTAACAGTAGCCTTGTCTCTGATGTGATACATTGCAGACAGTGATACTTCTATTTCAATGTAGTATCCCGCCGATAGCATTTTATTTGGAATCGGTATACATGCAAGATAGTCCTTTCAGTTACGCTGTGCTGGCGAGCTTTTGTTATCAGAGAACTTCAACCTATCGGGCACCAAATCTGCCTCTACTGAGTGTGTGTATACTGTATGATAAGCTTTTGTTACCAGCTTTGCAGTCATGTCGTTCCCATTGAATTAGCAGCCTCGTTACGTTGCGCTTGTACTAACTCGTTTTACAGATGACTACAGATACAAAATGATGAGATGACAGTGTACCAATTAGCCTTGATTAAGCCTAGTGCACGTTATCCAAATTTGTATGGTATACATTTTGGTACTTTTGTCATCTGTGGAAGGAGTTTGGTGTCAAATATTTGTGCAGTGGCATACTCCTATCTGGTAGCAGAAGCCGTCCTGGGCAGTGCAACAGAGGCGAAAGACAACCAGAAACTTTTGATAATGTTTCTTGTAATTTGTATGATTAATTGTGTAGCATTGTAGTTTACATTATCTTTTCAAATGTTTCATCTTATTAGAGAATAATGAGCAGGACATGTGATCAGCAATCAGCGTATGTTTCATGACAAAAAGAGTATTTTCTTGCAGCCGTCTTTCATGTTGGGTACCTATAACTAGAAAGCCTATTTATTGGTGGACCCTAAAAGGAACTTAATAGCCACGAAAGATTATATAATTTCATTTTTACTTGTGAAATGAAGTGTACGGAATTTGGTAGTTTCGGGGGGCTCCAATTCTTTACACCCTTAAGGTCAAGAAACGCATACTAATGACGACTTCTTCGTTTGAAGAGTTTGGATGACAGATCCAATTTAAACACATTAAGAAGTATTTTTAAATCACTCAGCTCTCTTACGTATTGGGGATTTGTTTCTGTTTCACCAGGTTCAAAGAAAGTGCTCTGCGGAAATCCGGTCCGTGCATTACTCGCCAGACGCAAGGTAGATCACTGCGATTTAATTTCTTACGTAAAGTGTTTTATGGGGAATTAATGATGGCCAGAAATTTTACGCCTATCATAAATATTTTGTTTTCTTTGCTATTCAAACAACCCCAAATGCATAATTGACACCGAGGGTTTGAGCCAATTAGAATCTGTTAATTAACCCATGGAAAGTTATATGCATTTTAGCTAATGCAGAGGATTTCGGCCTCACTGTCACAACAATCATTTTTGTTACACTCAGGTATTTTGCGAATCCCCCCTTCCCCCCGACGCTACGCATAATGAATGTACGTTGAGGTCTTTATTTATATGATTTTAATGCAGAATCAAAAGTAGTGTCGATCGTATGACCATGAAGATTAGTAGTATTTTTCGTAATGGTTATAGTACCATACAAGGTATAAATCCACTCACCGGTAGATGTGAGAGATAAATAGGGAGAAACAGAGCTTATTCAAGAGATAGGAGGAATAACTTGATAATATTTAAGTTGTATGTAAGTGAAAGTCACTCAGAGGTTAGTAAATTCAACACCCTGCATACCCGAGGAAAGAAATGGCATTTATACAAAGAGTTATTACAGCATGCAATAGCTACGGCATCAGTATGACGTGCCGGCAATCGAGATACAACGAATTGATTTGGTGCGCATGAGTCCAGCTAGTCACTTCTCTTTCTTTAAATGTTAATTTTTAAAATGACTTGCAGTAGGCACATTATGCCGCTAAGCCAGAGAGTGGAGAGTAGAACCCAGGCGCAGAACTGGTAACAGATAAATATATCAATACGTTTTGACAACAAATAAGTTTCTTATATAAGCGTAAGTTTGTACATGTGAGGGCTTTTGACGTTTCTTTCTGATGTGTTAAGTTTGTGGTTTGTACTCGATTTAAGCCTGGTTTATTGTACCGTCTCACAGTGACCTCCTTTAGGACAATGCCCTATAATGTCTGTATCTCAGATAAAATGCCGTTTGTGAAATAGGGGGATCAGCCTTGTGCGGTGGCCTGCTATGAATTAACCTTGCAATTTTGTGATCTAGTTCGTGATAGTTCTTCTCCATGTGTATGCTTTCCCTTTTTGACAATCTTAGCTCCACCAACGCCGGATACAGTACACTATCACATTTAAACTGGAGTGTCATTTTAAAGGAACATATGCAAATGGTTGGTGCGGGAAAACAGGGAGATCCTCACTAGTAAGGGTTAAGTAGAAGTACAATGACATAGGAAAGTTCCCCAAAGTAGATTAAAGATGCGGCAATATTTGGAACTAGGACAACGTCGAGATCCTGTACTATTAAATTATACCGAAGATACAAAACTTATCTCCATTCCTGTGTCGTTATTTTTCGTGTTTACCTTTTACCATTTCCCTGTGTTCGTTTGTTTGTTTTCCAGGAGCTTATAGGGTCCCTGCGAACTCCTCAGTCTTGGCAAGTGGAGGACAGAGCAGACACCGAACGATTCTTGCAAGACACATCCACGCGGTTTGTTCCAGAGCATTCCTATTTTTCAAAGGAAGAGGAAAGCCGTAGCGATGACAATATTCTAAAGGAGTTAAAAGAATGGAGAAGAAAGTTTGCAAGGCAAGTATTCTCTGCCGTTTAACTTATTGTACTTTCCATGGTTTTGTTTAAATTGCTACGTGGATTTTTCGATCAGTTTTTGACAGACCGTATTGAATGCAGTGATTGATCCAGTATCGGTTGTAAACAGAGCAAGTGTATTTTTAGGTAAACCAAAGATTCCTTGCTCATTACTTCTGAGCAAAACAAACTTTTTAGTGACGAAAACCAGACAAAATGAGTGATATGAGTTTCCGGTGACTCGGGAGTTGGCCCTGCTTTTCGGCAGACATGGGGATTTCTCACGCAACTAGAGAAAGATTATGGACATTGTTAAATATAAGGATATCTGCGCCCCCATGAATGTTTACACAGCCTATAATCGCAGAAATTCGTTTGTCAGAATATAAGTCTATTTTGTTAACCTATTGCCTGTATGTGTGTGTGTGTGTGTGTGTGTGTGTGTCTGTATGTAAGGGGGATAAAACTACCCACTCCTAGCTATTATGTTGATCGGTTGTCAACACCCTCCTTGTAAAAGCTTGTGTCCCGAGACTTCTGTAAAAAATTTATAACAATGATTTCCTAGAAGCTAGGATTGGTATCCTCAACTCTACTCTAAAATAAGACTGTGTAAAACGGTCTTTCCATACATCGTAACCATTCTAGCATCACTGCGGTTGAAACAAGAATCGATGATAAAGTCAAATGAGCTACAACAAGCCACGGAGATTATTACAGATTTTGATACTTTTGGTGCTTCTCTGAAATATGGCTACTCATCAATGATTTTTTCCCATAGAATTAAATCTATTCTCGCGGAAAATCACAATGCAGAATATAAATAAAAACGATAAAATGTATTTCAGGAGAGAGTGGGAGTAGTTATATTACTTACTCCCAGCCAGAATAGGGGTTACTCCAACACCGCCCAGTATAGGGGTGACCCCAATATCTCATAATAGGGGTTTCTCAGGCATCGCAGAGAAGGAATTTGCGTCGTCATCGTTGTCTAAGGATGCACGTATTCTTTGGTTTTGAAGGTGTTAACATGAAGCCTCACTTAAAACCCATAGCCAAGGGTGCGCGTAATAGAGACATTGGACTTGTTTATCCATGTACTTTATAACAAATGGCTATATACGAATGGGGTGCATTTATATTGAATGCAACTTATGGCAGTTTGCATCTTCTCATCTTTGTATATAGTGTTGGACAAGAAGATTGGTTGTATATCGATGAATGCCTCTTTAAAGATCGTTTATTACTTTTAAGTAAGATAATGAGATGATGCGGTTTTAATGTCGTGCAATTCCTTTTACAGGCGTTAGGGCGTTGTTCATGTACATGGGACTTGTTACTGGAGCATAGGGCTCTTTAAGACCGGGTGCCCTTCCCAGTGTCACCAATGGCCCTTCCGGGATTTGATCCCTAACCCTCTTGAACTGAAGTCAAGGGATTTATCCACTAGACCACGGGGGCTCTAAATTGTTGGTCATATGTGAGCAAATAATCTTGGTTGTTGATTTCTCACGCGACACTTTAGCTCATCTTCCGAACCAACTGCCATTTTCTCTTGAACAATACCGATGTCGATATTCGTAGACTAGCAGTTTCCAGCCTGCCCCACTTTGTACATAGTTCCATTGTTATTCATTAAAAGTAATAAATTTGAAGCTACGGATTGCCAATTGTCACTCGATCCGCTAAAGACCAAAAGAGAGATGATATAGTAGCCTTGTAATACGCCTAGCGATACAGTAAAGAATTTAAATGCATCAAATCACTAACACGAACAAAGGTAGCTCATATTTGACCTTTTTCATTTCAAGGCATTTGGATGACCCAGATGATGCTACGTCTCCACCGACCATACAGGATTCAATGAGGTAAAACTTTGAGGAGTGTCTACGTTTATCTGTAATTCGTGGTTGATTTAGAGTTTCTAGTGATTGGTAAGCACAACCTAATGAGGATTAGTAGGGGTAGGTATAGCAAGACTTCCATAGAAAGAGAGGAAGTAAAGCACACTTCATTTATCGAGCACCCTTAATACGATAGGCATATTCAGAGGCTCTTTATCCCGCAGATCGTACCCTCCATAAGGACTCTTGACACCTAGCAACAACCCATAACTCATACGTCTACCTTGCTGTTATAGCTACGTTCTAGTTATGCGTATTGTTGCGGCGCAGCAGAACAGAGTTCATACGTTGCTCGAGTATATCACAGCAGGCCATGGACTCGAGCATCTGAATCTCATGACGCAGGTATTACGAGGCAGCTGCTACAACCATTCTGTTGCCTCTGTCTTAAGGAAGAGCAATTAAAGGCTGGAGAGGGAACGTCTAGAGAGATCGATTGACAGACTAATAGGGTGATAAATGTGAAGTGATAGTGGACTAACATAAGTGGTTATCTGAGAGGGATGAGGGTAAGTGGAAGGGTATAGACATGAACGATATCCGGGGGAAAGCAACGGAGGGAAGTGGAGGGGGGTAGAGGAAATGGAGGGAAGAAGGGTAGCGGTTGGGATGAGTCTGCAGATTGCAAATAGCAGTGACAAAGTTTTGGTTGACCTTTGCTTTTGCTTGCCAGTTTGACGTCCCGCCGCTACGCGATACTAAGCCGGAGTTGGTTCTACGTTAAAGAATTGTGGACAAAATTTGGTCTGCTCTTATCACCGATAATGATTTTGTATATCGCGGAGCACATCAATGCCAAACTAGAGAACCAGGAATTTTGCTTAATAAACGTTTAAAAAATTTACATATTCCTATCAAATGTGTCAAAAGCAAGGTCCAAGTAAATATGTCAAGAGTACACACGGATTGAAAGAAACCATGAACAGTCATGAAATGTACAACTCAAGCAAACATTTCTCACTGTGAACTTTGCAAAGCAATTCATTTTATCTACTTAAAGTAGCCGTTGTCCAATCTACCATGTCTTATCGACGGCTCTATCTTCCATTTACGACGACCCCTCAACGCATGAATTGTTGCCTATTGTTGCGGCCGTCCCCTATTAGCATTTATTCCCACAATAAAGTAACATATATTGACTGTTAATCTTTTCTTTCTACTTTTTTAGGTCAGAGGTTGCAAGGAGTCCAACTTCCATATCGCCTGCACCTCCTTCCAGTCGACCCCAGAAAACTCTTGAAACATCACATCAGTACGCTCCAAAGCAGATCTTCCCAAATGGAGACATTCCAGAGAGGCCGAGTACCGTTTCCTCTTTTCGCTCTCGGCGCTACAAACCCGGAAGCTCTACAGATAACAGTAGAGACAACTCGAATAGTCCTACACATCGCTCTAGCCCTGAATCAGGTATTCTGCCAGATAGACCAACCATCGCTCTGTTTACTAGACCCATGCCGCCCAATCGATCTCCCTTCCAAAACAGGTATGTAATTTAGGCATTTTTGATGCAGCAGAAACCTCTTTCTTTTACGTCAAATGCCTTTGTTGGTGCTTTCTCCCGTGAAGTATTTATGTTGGCCACCATTTTGTTCTCTCTCTGATTTGTTCCATTTTTGTGATTGAATTAATAGAATGTCATTGAATAGTTACATAAGTTTAGGGATGTAAAGATGTAATTATAGGGTTATAGGCTGGAAATAAGTAAAGGTTAATCGACCTATAGACAGATGAAAGACTTGCCCAAACGTTCGTTCCTTTAATTTTTCGATAGAGGTAAGCTGAGAAGGTCGAAACTTTTGCCTCAAAACGACCTGGTATTGTTTTGACTGTTTGTTTGTTTTACTTTTACGGCAGATCGAGTGTGTCTCCGAAGTCTCGTCTTCGAAACGAAACGAACAACAATCACTCAGCTATACTGGGAGATGATAGCGCCGATACTCGCCCTGTAACTGCAATGGCCGCTTTACAAAGGAGAACTCGCCTACGGAAAGAAAAGTAGTTTGTTGAAGAAGTTTTGAAACAATTATAGTAACTTACTTAAAAAAGATTAACGGAATTGAGGTCACAATTGAAAGACTAGGGCTATCATGTTTACCGTCAAGCGAGAGAATGGATGCGTTAGCAGATATCGATCAGGGATCTCCATGTATATAAGACAGAACAAATGCTTTAGATACATAGATTAAGTTCGTTTCAGTGTTTACTAAAGAAGAAACGTTGATCGCTTTGGAGATAAATCTATTCTTTGTAATTAGAGAGGTTCGCATTCTCTTCGTAACTAGTTTTCAGCACTGATATACGTATCTACTTTGATATCGTGATGTATGTTTTATATTGACGCCATTTGGAATTTGCTGACTCGAGTAACAATACAAACATGCACATTTTACATTACATATGCCAATAATGTGAAGTGAGCATATTGCAACCTGCAGCCTCTTTGGTGACGCCGTCCTTCCCCATGAATCACGTATAGGTCACTATCAATATAAATAACTTTTGCAACTGCCTAACCCATATTTATTGTAAATATTTGTCATATTGCCATCAAATAGTCCCCAAGCTCCCCATTACAGATCCCATAACCCTACATGTGTTGCGTACGTTAAAGGCCGAAAAGACGAGGCTGGCGAGCTGCGCCTTCTTAGGGCTCCTCACTTTAATGCCAAGAAGAACGATGACTGTAAGTGCCCAATCTAACTTCGTGAAAGTTGACAGAAAATCGCAACTAGACAACTGGACGGAATACAGCACCTCCGGCCATCTGCTAGCCATCCTAAACTGCCACTGGTCATCCAGACTACAACCAATCTCTTTCTTAATAAGTATCTTTGTAAACTCTTCGCTCTCCTTACTTTGAATTCAAAGACAAATTTCTTTTCCGTTCGTTGCATCCGATTTTTGGGCAGAACTTCTACAGTGTCACGTGCTGTGGCGCAAGATGTTAGTGTGCTAGCCGTTGCGAATGTTCGGAGTCGAACTTTCTGGTCGTATCTATCAATGAAAATTCATTATTAGGTCACAGGAAAATTACTAAGGCATAAGGAAAGTATTGCCGTATATAACGCACGAAGTCACGTCAAAGTCACATGAAACTATATATTTATTGAGAATATTTCTTTCCTGCCCTAAGTAGCCCCCCCCCCCCCCAATTGTTTCGTAGAAATTCCATGCGAACTGAGATGTAAAAGCTAAATCGTTCAATTCAATCCGTCAGCAAACATGTAGTCTTCCGATATGTCATGCATCCACAGAGGAAGTTCAGGTACATTCTAATTTTTGACAAGTGCAACCTGGTCATGACGGCTTCGAATTTTTCGAAATTGATAATAATGAGCGTTCTGGTGTATTTTAAGTGGCCAACTGCGGTCACGATTAAGTCTATTCATTTACTATCGTAATTAAAGTGTACATATTACGAGAAAATACGTCAACTGGCTTCAATCTGTCCATGGTTCGACGGCTGATCAATTAGACCCCGGCCCAGTAATTAAAGGAAGCATTTACGTGAAAATTTTGATCCTCTTCGCTGCGAACATATTTCCATTTTCTTGTACCACACCTATATTTTATGCATTTTCTTGAAATTTCATTAGACACTTAGGAATCAATAACTTAAGTATTGTTATAAGTATAAAGGAAATGTGTTGAATTAGTTTTTACTTGCAGCTTTATGGTCTGATATTATGCGAGAAAAGCACGTAGCCATGGTTGACTATCTCCTGGTTAAAGAGAAAGATCATTCAACATACGAGTAACAGTTGGCATCTAAGAGGTGACTTGCAAATGCAATGATACACCTATTAAAAATAACCTTGTGCAAATGCTTAGCTTTAAAATGGGTGCATTTTATGGCTTTGCACACATTAAAATTTGATCTGAAAGTTTTTACAGAACTAGAAAATCCGTGTCACATAGAAATTGGAACGTGAATATGTGATACGGGAGAGGGAGCTGATTTGAAAGTGCAAACGAAGCTCATGTTAAAAAGCGTGCAATATGTGTTGCTAGTTTTTTGCTATACTGATGGTTGATAAAATTGATTATTTAAGCATTAGAGTAAATTACCTATTTTGTGCTACATTTCCTACAAAGAGCACATTTAGTCAGTCACGATGAAACCACGTTTCCCGACGAGAATGCGCCTTTTCGCTTTCTCACTAAATCTGAGGAACTGAAAACTCACAGTGTACACTCACGTGTCCAATCTGCTGTACTTTTATCTAAAATTTATTTGATATGAAAGTTGTTACATAACTACAAAATCAATGTTTTAGCGACTCGCGTGCGCACAAAAGCGGGACTTAAATCAAGTTTCGAAAGGCTTTAAGAGCATGCATTATGTAGAAAGCACGTTTAATCGTTTTAAGGCAAGTCTGACACTTAGTTTTCTGCTGTGAAGCCACCTTTTCGCTTTCTCGCTAAATCCAAAATCGATATCTCGAACTCACGCGTCCGATCTTAAGTAATTTCTGAATGTGATGACTTTACTGAAGTTTGTTAGACACTTAGAAAACCCGTGACATGTAGAAAATGGCACGTGCGTATGTGACACAAAAGAGCTCTGTAAATAAACGTGCGCACGGAGTTGATGTTGAAGCGCTTATTGTCTGTTACTAGTACTCTGGTACTACCATGGCTGGTCTAATTACTGTTTTGAGTTTTCGAGTTGATCTGTTCAGATTTGCTAAGTTTCTTGTCCCATTCATGGTTGAAGGAATGTCTTATGAAGAGAGCAAATTGAAACTGGTTGGCTGACCATTCATAATGTAGCCGAAAACAAGGATGGTCATTTAAATACAACTAAACTTTCCCCTCCTGATAAGAAGCTATCATTTTGGTTTTCCACTAAATTCAAAGGACTTTGAAAACTGACAATCTCAAGTACTCCCAGCAGGAAATTGACATGGTCTGAAAGTTTATTACAAAACTAGAAAAAATCCGTGTTTCAAATACATGGCACGTGCGCACATGGCACAAAAAAGGGACGTAAATCAACTCTCTCACAAACTGTTAAAAGCGTGCCTTTGTTTGTTGATGGTACTTAAGACACTACTTTAGGCTATTTTATAAAACTTTCATCGAGCTATTCCTGTAAACGCGTAAATGGCAGTTATATTTTCAAATTAAGACGAATATGAGTCCTCGTCGTTTGCCGGAAGATTTACAAGAATATGGCTGCTATCAACACAGCCACAGATTGATGGAATGAATGCCTGCAGTTTGTCGAAATAGTCTTGCTGCTATATCTAGAGGATTTGCCCAGTTTATAAATTGAGGAGCAATACTGTCAAGTGCACTACTTATTCGATGAAAACTATGTGTCGATATTCTGTGCACACTGTTCTTGGTGTGAGAAATTCCATTTGTACTAAGCCTGTAACAGAACAAAAGAATTTGCTGCTTTGATGATAATGGATGATTTCCCTCAGTACGGTGCTGAAGTCGTGTACCAACAAGAGCTTCAATTTGATCAAGTGCTGGTGGTCAGATACGAAATTTGTCACGAAATAACTGAGGGTCATCCTTGATACGATGTGGTAAGTTACGTTCATTTTCATTTTTCAAATTCCTCATCACTTGAAGACCACATTTTTAATTTTACGGAACAGCTACGGAAAATTTTCACAGTTGTAAATTTCAATGGTAGATCACCATTGTAACCTCAATTTTAGTTTTATAACATTCATTTTTTGCCTGGACGGATATATGGTTGAAAAAACTTTACAGCAGTAAGGCCACAACTGTAGTAGGAAATATAATGACATTTGTTTATGTGCTGTATCAGTAATTTTGCCCTTAGACTGGTGAAATACGCATGTAAATCGTTTTAAAATATTGGCCCCAGTTGACTGTTCTAACTACTAGTTTAGATATTTGAGTGCATCTTTCGACTTCATCCCAGGTAATTCTTGGCATCTCACTTCCCTGCTAGAAAACACTAGAATATCATAAATGCAAATACCTGTCCAGATGGCATTTGTTTACCATGCATGTTATGCACAAAGGTTTCTGCAATAGTATTTTTACGTTTACTGCACATTCTTTTTACATTCTTTCAACACTCGATCTGCATTCTTTTTATCCTTTTTTACGTTCCACCTAAATTCTTTCATAACTTTTTCTATATTTTAACAACACCTTTTCTAAATTCCTTCAACGCTCTTCCTACACTCCTTCAACATTCTGCCTACATTCTCTTTACATCCCTTCTCCACTCTTTCTACTTCCTTCAACATTCTTCCTACATTCCTTCAACATTCTGCCTACATTCCTTCAACATTCTTCCTACATTCCTTCAACATTCTTCCTACATTCCTTCAACATTCTTTCTACATTCCTTCAACATTATTCCTACATTCCTTCAACATTCTTTCTACATTCCTTCAACATTATTCCTATATTCCTTCAACATTCTTCCTACATTCCTTCAACATTGTGCCTACATTTCTTCAACATTTTCCCTACATTCCTTCAACTTCATTGCCACATTCTTTTTACATCTCTTCTCCACTCTTTCTATTTCCTTCAACATTCTTCTTACATTCCTACAACATTCTGCCTACATTTCTTCAACATTCTTTCTACATTCCTTCAACATTCTTTCTACTTCCTTCAACTTTCTTTCTACTTCCTTCAACATTCTTCTTACATTCCTTCAACATTCTGCCTACATTTCTTCAACATTCTTCCTAAATTTCTTCAACATTCTTTCTACCTGCTTCAACATTCTTTCTACATCCTTCAACATTCTTCTTCATCATTCAACAATCTTTCTGCCTCCCCTTAACACTTTTTCTCCATCATGTGTACACTTCTTCTACATTCTTTTCCCATCCTCTCTAAATAACATCAACACTCATTCTACATTCTTTCCCCATCCTCTCTAAATAATTTTAACACTCATTCTACATTTTTTTCTACATTCCTTCAACATTCTTCCTACATTCTTTCTACCTTTCTTCAAGATTCTTTCTGCATTCTTTCAGCACTCTTTCTGTATTGTTTACAACACTTTTCCCATATTCTCCCAACAATCTTTATTTCTACAATAGCTCCGTAGAATAGGTTTAAGGTAGTGTTAAAGACCATAACACAGCGCATTTAAAATTTGCAGAGAGATTGTCCCTCTTGAAAAATGGTCCTTTATTGTTTTTTAAACCTCCCTTGTCTGCACCTCTTTCGAACATTTTTCATGAATGGTACCAGGCCATATGATACACGTGTTTGGAATGGCATTATCACAATCATTAACGCAACCAGCTCTTTGGTACTCCTAGCTACATGTAAACCTTTGAAATTTCTTTCCAGCTGATAGCTTACTTCTCTACGAATGTCTGCTAACCCTAGTATAGCCTTGCAATCGGCCAAAGAGCAGATTAACATTCATCCAAATCTTCTCTTTTTACTAATCTTCTCAGACAAAAGAAAGCCTGACAACTTAATTATTAAAAGAGATTATCCTTTGATAAACAAGAGGCTATTGTCTACCAATCCATCATCTTTTAGTTAAGAACAAAGCTGGATTGGAAAATGGAGCATCGTTAGTAATACCCATGGAATAGAAGCACAACAAGCGCACTACGTATCTTTAATGTCCCTTCTCCGCTATCAGATGTGGGTTTCGCAATAATTTAACAGCAAGTGCTTTCCATTTTCAATAGTAGCATACCTCCTTCTTGCCTGATAACTCTGCGTTATCGCTAGAACTGTTGATTTTACGGCCATGGTTGACACACTCTTATTGAGCGAGACTACAAGAACAGATCGCTTAACAGTTAGACCACTTCTCAATACAACGAAGCTCATTATCAAGTCACGAAACACGAACTCCAAAAGAGCTGTAAAGAATGGAAAAGATGCAAAGAGATAATATTCGTAAATGAACAGAGCTATCCCTGATTTGACTTAATTTAAGCCTGAATGACACCGTACATCCCAACCCTCACCTAGGTCGTCCGTCAAGGCACACCATATCGTTAAAACGTTTGCTCCATGCCACTCTGTTTTCTTTTTCCTTTAGATTTTCTCCTTTCCAATCTTGGGTTGCCTTGGTGATACGTGTTCTCCAAAGGGCTCGGCCTAAAGCATTCGGAAGCCTGCATGTTCAATTAACGTCGGGGTCACCAATATAATGTTATTTCTTAACACTGTATAATATAAGGAGCGAGCACCCTCCAAGTTCTGCTCTTTGGGTAGACATGCAGACGATGCTATTTTCTTTATCAAACTGTCCTTTTAATCGAATACTTCCCAACACATTTATCACACAAAACTGAACCTGATTATATTCGATGCAAATCAATTTCTTGTTGTAGGTCCAACTAAGCGTTTCTAACAGAGCTGTTAATTTCGCCACTATGAGTCTCTACAGCATCACCTTCGTCTGCCCCGATTGATTTGTACCCAGACACAGGGTCTCTATCTTCTACGAGTGATTTTATATCCTCAATATTGACACATTACAGAATCCTAAAACATCTATGTAAGCCACACTTTTCCCTTCTTTTCGGATTTTTTCGAAGTGTCGGTCCATTGGTCATCTCGTCATTGTTAAGAATGAAATGACCAGCTACTGTCATTCCTCTTTTTTGCATTTTCTCAATTACCTAAGACAAGATAGTAGACAGTACGGGATAGCCTAAACCTGATACCACATCTGCTCCGTGCGCATTTACATGAAACCGAGCAACCTTCCCGAGGAAAGTAGGGAAACACAATCTTCGTGATAAAGGTGTAGGGAAACCCAACCTTCGTGATAAAGGGGTAGGGAAACCCAATCTTCGTGATAAAGGGGTAGGGAAACACAATCTTCGTGATAAAGGGGTAGGGAAACACAATCTCCGTGATAAAGGGGTAGGGAAACTCCATTCTCTATGGTCCCCCTAATTCTGCCACAGCAATAAGCGGGATGTTTGATTGCCTCCTCTCTAAGACTCGAAAAACGTACATCGGAAACCGATTTGCTGAAGCAACTACGGCCACGTATGATCGTTACGGTCTCATCACCTTATGGATACATTAACTGTCTCGTACAATATAACACGACACCATCATCGATTTAGACTAAGGTAGGAAATCTTGTCTATTCTGCGGGAGATAGTTCTCGATCGATAATAATCTTAAATGACGGCGTTTCTAGTGCCTAGTCCCCTATCACAAACGTACTGTTTAGTTTTCCAACTGCCATTAGCAAACGTTTTAACATCTCACATAGTACGTCCACAACTTGTTTGTTTACAAACAGTATAATGAGTGCGGAAACATTTCAACCAATTCTAGATGTCATTAAGCCGTGATACAAAGCACCTGCTCCCACAAATAACAAACAGTTGACGACATTAGATAAAGATCAACAGATGATGCCAAATTGATATTACACCACTCTTGAAAGCTCGGTAATCGATGCCCTTAGGAGTCTCGGTTTTGGAATCTTGTAACGTGAGGTGGAAACCGCATTGGTATTTTGACAAAGACAAATCTTCTCTGGTGAACAATAACTCAGCGTCGTATGACGTGGGACGTATCGTGACCCATCATGATTCTTAAAATCAACTCTTTATTCGAGGGTTAAATTTATGACGTCACTGTACCACAGCCCATTTTTATCTTATCGTTTGAAAATGTCTATTAATCTTTCAATTAAAACTATACCATGTCACGTTTGTAAAATATATGGGTTTAGGGAGACAACAGTCAAATTGAATGCGATTCTCAAGGGAAGTTAAAACGAGTAGTTTCGTAAGGTAGTACGAAACAGCCGTAGGCGAATGTTTATCAAATGTGAAAGCACATTGTGTCTACTACAGCCAGCAACGACGTGATATCCGCTACTTGGTTAAGTCCAAAACACACGTATATTAATCCAAAAGTAATTGTGGAAGCATCTACGCCGGGTAAAAGGCTTTTTAAGTCACATAACAGATAATACGTGCTTATTTTCGCAAGTTAACAAACAGGAAAGTAAACACTTAAACGACAGTACAGGGGATTTTACATAGGGTTAGGGAAACATATATAGGGTTACAGCTGTATCAAATGCACCATCATATATGTTGCTAAGGGGCTGCCTGGAACGCACTAGCCAGTTTCATTATCTGATAATACCACAACGGGGAGCCTGGCACCTTTAAGAATGCTACTCGTTCAACTCTACAATAAGCAGATATCTATGCCAGAACTATTAGTCAGGAAGTAACGTCACACTGTAAACAATACAGATGCATCTAAGTAACGACACTCGACAAGGTTTATTTAATACAATAAACAATTTTCCAACTTTGAAACCTGCAGATGATTCTAGAATGAGAGCACATACAGACCACAAATACGCAAAAAGTTATATGACTTTTCTTCGCAGAACGCATTGATTGATCTTCCAGCCTTAGCTTGAGAACCCGATATTGTATGGAAAAGTGAAAGAATACAAGATCTTTTGGGGGGTATGGGAGCACATAGTTCTTTTCTCAAACCAGAGTCTGGATGCTACATTTTGTTCACAAAAGGCCTTTGCTTTATCTACAAGGGGTCTTTGTTAAATTTAACTTCTAATGAGATGAATGAATGAAAGTGTCCAACACTTTCAATGCTCTTGGTTGTGCTACCATCTTCGCTTAGATTAAAATGCTGCTTTGATGAAGATTTGACCAGGAAAAGAAACATTATGTAAGCAAACGCCTAATGTCTCATCAGAAATATTGCTCTAGCAAATCCCAATAGCAGATGTGAATTTCTCTGGCTTTTGGCCAACCCGGGGTGTGACCTTGCATAGTACGACATTCAGAAACATCTCTAGTTCCCGATCGTGTGGCCGCATGAGTATGTATATAGGCCTATACATATATATATATATATATATATATAACTGCTCGAAATAGCGAATTCATTTTGTACTAAAAAGCTTTTTTCGTCTGACACTCCTCAGAGTACATTCGTCAGA
>JAAAKL020002703.1:0-25161 GCA_010016065.2 Carybdea cf. marsupialis auct. non (Linnaeus, 1758) | reverse complement strand
TCTCTACGATGCTCTCCAAAACGGGTTTGAATTGTTCGACCGGTTTGCCCAAAATATTGGCAGGGAACGGGTGGGCGCTTTTATATATTACAAAGTGTATGATATGCATAGCATAGCATATCAGGGAAATAAGAACTTTAGTGTTGTGGTAATGTCTTATCAAGGTATAGAGTATACTATATAGGCCTAGTCTTCGAAATATGTAGCTTATAGGCCTTTGTAGCAAAACCGAAGTCGGTTAGTGTGTAGGTTATTGAGAGAGTTAAAACTTGCTAGGAAATAAATATTAAATGACCTCGCTTATCATAATACTAATAGGTTAAACTAGTAGGTTACAAATGTTTATATAACGGTACCTTAAGCCATGAAAAAAAGCAAATTTACCGGTACACTGGCTGCTTTGTTTGATACTGCTGAGGCGATATACATATATAAGGAAGAGCTTATTTGTAACAGGAAAGACACCACCCTTACTCATGTTTCTCTCCGGTGTGGGGGGGCAGGGATGACGCTTGTGTGAGCCCCTATATATTCGAAGTTTGCAATGTTATGCCCTCCTGCCATGATCTGAGTGGTTAGCAGTTCGACAGCCAATAAGTAGTCAGCCAACCAATCAGTAACTTTAACAGTGTTGAATCCCAGCTCTGTTTTCGATATCTCAGTGTTGTACTTATTGTTGGGTGGCCTTCTCCTTTATAAAATTGACTTATCTTGTATTGTTTCACTATACATATGTAGTGGAGTATGTGGTGATGTGTATAAAATAGCTTTCTTGGAAAACCAACAAACTGGGTGTGATTCTAGGGCTGGGAAACATTAATAACTTCTCTTTAATGCAGTCACTGGGTCACCCCAGTCTATGTGAGATAAATTGGGGGCGGGTGGCAACTCAAGCGTTATGTTGGATGGATTGTACTGATGCTTAGATAGCTTAGCCACAGATGTGTTATGCTGACTGAAGAAGATAACTGAAGAAGATAACTCAACCACCAACACCTCTACGATTAGATTTCTTAACTCTAGATGAACAATACAAAGTAAACATCAACAACAAATTCCAAGCCCTACTAGAATGTGATACTGAGGAACTCCCCCAGACGACATTTGGAAGTTAGGGAAAGAAAGTCTGAAGCAAGTTGCTAAAGAAGGCTTCCAAAAACACAAGAAAACGAAAAATGTCTAGATCACAGAAAAAACAAGAGCAGAAGTTGATAATAGAAGACTTCTGAAAAGTAATCCAAAAACAAATGATCTTTACATAAGACAGAATTCAATTGTACAAAGATTAATGAGAAGAGACAAAAATCAACAGATCAGCAAGGTCTGCCGAAAGATTGAGGACAATTCAAAAATCAACTCTAGAGAAATCATGAGAAATCTAGCAAGGAAATTCGGGCCGACCATTGACACAATTAAAGATAAGAATGACCATGCATTGTGCAAGGGAAAATATATCAAAGAAAGATGGAGGACATACTGTGAAGAGCTGTACAAAATCAATGAAAATACATCACAAAACAACATTACATTTGACCAGGTTGGCGATGAACCCAACCCCTCTGTGGAGTGAAATCAACAAAGCCATAACTGAATTGAAGAATAACAAAAGCACAGGAATTGATGAAGTGGCTGCTGAACTTGTTAAAAACAGTGGAGAAAATGTTGTGGCATTTTTGTATCTCCTGTGCAACAACATTTGGAAAGAAACATAGAGAATGAGGCCACAACCTATAACTTACATGTGTTTCATAGACTATCGAAGGGCTTCAACTCGGTTGACCATGAAACACTTTGGAAAACAATGCTTAAGATGGGATTTCCAACACACATAGTCCATCTCATAAAACAACTTTACACAAACCAGAAAGCAGCTGTAAAAACCACCTACAGCTTAACTGAGTTCTTCAACGTTGGACAAGGAGTTTGCCAAGGCTGCAGTCTATCATCTCATCTTTTTAGCATTTACTCAGGAGAAAATAATACAAGAGGCTCTGGAAGTCTTCGAGGGAACTGTAAAAGTGGGTGGAAGAATTATCACAAATCTCAGATATGCGGATGACATTGTCCTAATAGCTGGTTCTATGCAAGAACTTGAAACTCTTGTTACAAGAGTTAAACTGGCAAGTGAACAAGCAGGACTTTTGCTCAATACCCAAAAGACAAAAGTTATGTCTATCTTCTACTAAAATTTTATGGTTGTTATCAGTGTGATATTTTCCCAATGTTGAATATGTTTGATAATTGAATTCATCCCAATTTCTGAATGAAAAGGCATACACAGTGAATCTTTGCTTTTTTGGTGATATTTACAAACACCACAGTGACCATGCAAAAGAAAAATTTCATTGAAACTGCACACCTTGTTTATGAAGTGTTTTTAAGAAGAGAGGATTTCAAATAACCAGTTTTAATAGATACCAGATGAATATAAAGGTCTGTCACCAGGATTCAAACCTGTGATCCATGCACATGCCATGTCTACAGGAGTAGTTAGGAATAGACACAGGCCTAAGTAGGGGGTAAGAATTTTTAGCATGGGTTCTTTCACAGAAACACTAGATCCACTTTTAAAGTAGTAGATGCATTGTAGTCTTTTATTTATGTTTACATTAACAAAACTTCATCTATGTAAGAAAACAATGTCATACAAAACGTTTACAGCTCTCCTGCCCAGGAGCAAATGCTTGTTTGTCCTCTTAATGTTGAAGTGGTGAGGCAGTCCATACCTGCACATAATGTTCTGATGATAATCAGCAACTTCAACGTAAGAATAGGCAAACCTGATGCAAAAATTCGCATTTCATGAAACTACCAATATAAATGAAAATTGGCTATTAGATCTCATTTGTGAAAAGAACCTCATCACCACCAACCTAAGGTTCCAGAAGATTGTTGTGTACGAAGATATGATATCCAGAGGAATGAGCAAAAGACACGAGTTTTCACTACACACCTGAAAACCAGGTGCTCAAAGAATTCCCTGGCATCTGTTACTAACCTAATCTTCTCATTCCTTCTCCTACATACTAAAAGTGGTGAACTCCATTTGCTACAACTAATTTTCTCTAAGATTTCTTCCAGCCGGTCTAGCTCTGTTTTAAGTTCAATCATTACGGCCTCTGGGAGTCTGCGACTTTTACTACAAACTAGAGTTGCCCCCCCCCCCCTCACTTTTATAGCATGCTGATATCCTGTCATGCAACCAAGACCACTATATACATTACCATATACGGTTAACAACCTATCGTTCACTGCACTACCAAGGGCCAAATCAACTGTAGACATAGTTCCCTGATGTTGTTTCACCATCTCCTTACTCTTAACTACACTAATAACCTCTTTGCCTAACATGACATTAATGCCCAACTTATCCAAAATATCCCTACCTAATAAACAAATTTAATAGCATTAAACCACTGTATGTTCCCTCCTTGATGTTGTATTCCAGACAAACTATACGAATCACCTTGCCTTTTTAAATAACTCAGGAGTAGGTTCCTTTTCTCCTCATCTTTGGTGATGTTCAGGACTTGCAGAAAGATATCGAAGGCATTGAGGTAGTCTTGAACATTGGTTTCCCCATCGAATGGTGCAGGTTGTTTGAAGATTCCTCTCATGGATGTACTAGTAAGACTTTGATCGGTGGCCATAACAAATTCACTAGACAATTTTCTGGCCCACTGTGTTGTGTACGAAGATATAATATTCAGAGGAATGAACAAAAGACACGTGTTTTCACTACACACCTGAAAACAAGGCGCATCTACATCAATTTCGACCAACTACAAGTCTGATTTTCTTCTTATAAATCACAATATTTATACACAATTTACATTTTCTTAATATAACCATTTCATCATTATTATACAGAAAATCAGCCAAGCTAAGGCATGATACTTAACCAACAAGCTACCATGTGATAGTTGCATCAGCTATCGGACATGCTGACGCATCCTTATGTAACATGGGACAATATAGTTAGCTTAGTAAGCATACACTATAAAGATAGAGGGTAAGAAAATGGACCTATATTCCCTGCTGGCAATTAATGACAACTTGACTACATTCTGGTGAATAAACTGTTCAAGATGCCAGTCCCACTGAGAATGGAGTACACTGTAAAAAAGGTATCATTTCATCCAATATGTTTGAGCAAAAAAGTATTGGTACATGAAGCACATGATATATTGAACCCCTTAATGCAATGAGAACCTATCCTTTAAAGGCTCATGAATTGTGAAACATTGCTTCAAAAATACTTCCCTCCACTAATCAACTGTTGAGACAGCATTCTGTGCAGAATATCTACATGCTAAATTAACTATAATTTTACAATATAATACAAGCAATGAAAGCATACACTAGTGCCATGGGATTAAAATACAATACTGTGCATGGGTGAAGTAATTTTCATGATTTGTAGACCAGTGTTTTATTCAAGCTGACACTTAAATTATGATCATTATAAATTGTTTCCACTTATCTTGTATCATAGAGCATCAGATGGGATTGATGTGTGGAAAGTTGACTTTGTTTAGGAAGCAATTGATGGTTATGTGAGTCATTAAACTGTAGCTTTGTTATATGGCAAGAACATTTTTTGTGAAAGTGGTTTTTACCTGGTGTGAATAGGGAAAATAATAATGCCATGAATAGCTATAAGAAGATTATTACATCTGTTCTTGACGCCCTAAAAGTGTGTTGAAAATAGGTTCAAAAGCAGAGCTCGAATGTACTTTATCAATCTGCTTTTGTATGATGTAAGTAGAACTACAACAATTAACACTAGCTTTAATGTTGTAAAAATCACAGCATTGACAGAATTGGTCTAATCAATACTGTGTGTTGTTGGTACTTTTTAGTATATATTTTGCCTTATTGAGTCTGATGGTTGACCTTTTTTGCTCTCCCATATATTTTGATATTGTGTGGTTCAATAGTTTTTATACCACTTAGTATCTATACAAGCTTGTCATTTCAAATTCTCTCTTCTCAAAAACACTTTGCAACTTTCAACAGGCTTTTAACAGCATGGTGGGCTGTGTGGCAGTCCTTGCATGGTCAAGTCACATGGTGCAGAGAGACTGGTTTCCAAAATTGTGTAAGAGCTTTTTTAGGGGTAGATTGTAATAGCATTGACCAGCCTTCCCTCTCATCGAATTCATATGGGTTGGTCAACTTCCTGTTGACTGATGCTCTACATCCAGAAGAGCGACTGCTTGAAAATCTTTTAATCATTATGTTATCAAAAATAAGTGTTAATCATAACTGCGTAAACAGGTCTGGAAATACATTTGAAGGACCTGTGCACAGTAGGGAGGATGTTTGACATGGGCATCACCAGACCGTTATCCAGCTACCAGGTCACCCTAGTAAAAAGCTTTACAATGTCAGCTTCACTAGCATAAGAGGCTTAAGAACAAATTTTGATAAGAACAAATTTTGATTGTTGTGAATCATTCCTTATTTTTTCTTGTCCTGATATTCTGGGTCTGTCAGAGACTAACCTTGAACCCAGCATTGACAATGACCAGTTCGTTATCCCTGGTTGTCTTCCCGTATCCGTAAGGATTAAGCTGTTCATATGCATGGTCTTAGTATTTATGTTTGTGATAGTATCCCTATTTCTAAAAGTCTTGAGTGTGAAACTCCTGATAAGTCCTACATCTGCTTACGCCTAGCTTTGATTCATTCTATCATGTATCTTCTTTTCTTATATTGTTCACCTTCTTCAAGTGATTGTGCTATATTAGATTATATCTTCAGCCACATGGATTCTATTCCTCAACAATTACCTTCAGTTAATGTTTTTGTCTTTGGTGACTTCAATGTTTATCATTCTGATTGGTTGATATATTCGCAAGGAACAGACTTGGTTGGTGAATGCTGTTACAGCTTTGCTCCATCCCAAGATCTTACCCAATCAGTAACATCTGCAACTTGCACTCCTGACAGAGATGACCAGGATCCTCATCCTCCTGACTTTTTCTTACTTCTAATCCTCAAATCTGTTCTGCCAAGGGTTTACCTCCTCTTGGAAGATCAGACCATGCAGTTGTTACTGTGACTGTGACTGTATAAATTTCAATCCAACCATTTAGAAGGATGCTCCACTTCTTTGAAAGACCTTTTTCTTTGGAAAGGCAGATTTCGATGGTTTTCTAGACCACTTGAGAGATGCTCATTGGTCATCTCTGGTTTCTGAGAGAGCATGCAAAAGGAGCCTCTCACTTCTGTGATTGGATTCACGGAGGTATTGATGCTTTTGTTCCACATAGGCAATTCTTAGTGAAAACTCATTCTTCTCCATGGTTGACTCCAGCTTGTTCAGCCGCCATAGCCCACAGGTATCACTTCTTTCATCAATATTAGTGTCTGCAAACTATGGAGGCTAAAGTATTTTTCTGACAAGCCAGTAAGAGATGCAAGAGGATTATTAAACAGGCAAAAGCAACTGATTTGGAACAGGGTAGGCAGGCTGTTTCTACCCAGAAACTTGGATCTTGTGACTTTTGGAGAATCCATAACAGCATCATGAATAAGGGAAAGTCTGTTATTCTTTCCTTGTTCAATAGACCTGAGGCGTTAACATCCTCTTCAGACAAAGCTCGGCTGTTTGGTAAAATGTTTACCAAGAATTCCAGTTTGGGGCTTCCAAATATTCCACCTTGCACAGAGTTTTCTCTGAGATTACTCCTAGGCTGGTTGCTGCTGTGATCTCTAATCCTGACTCTGCTAAGGCTTTGGGATCAGATAGGGTTCCTGTTCTCCTTCTAAAGAATTGTGCTCCTGAAATCTTGTCGATCCTGTCCAAACTTTTTAATCTCTGTCTGGAAAATTCGTGTTTCCCTACAAGTTGGAAGATTGCATTAGTTGTTCCTATGCTTAAGAATAATGGGGAAAGATTCCTCCCTGAGAACTATCGCCCCATCAGCCTTCTGCCTGTTGTCAGCAAGGTATTTGAGAGATTGATTGATATGGAACTGGTGGCTTACGTTATGAGCATAGGCCTTTTCTATGTTTTTCAGTATGGATTTCGTTCTCCTAGATCTACTGTTGATCTTCTCACCATGGTAACTGAGCAAATCTATAGAAGTTTGCATAGATCTGGTTGCTCCAAGGCAGTTTCTCTAGACATTTCCAAAGCGTTTGATAAGGGGTGGCATGCTGGTCTCTTACATAAATTCAGAGCTGATGGCATTCGTGGTGACATTTTTTGGATCATTTCATCTTTCTAAGTGGTCAGAATATTAAGATAGTTTTGGATGGTGAGTCATCTAATTTGTTTTCAGTAAATGCTGGAGTCTCCCAAGGTTCTATTTTGGGCCCCACATTTTTTCTCATTTTTATTAATGATCTAACAGATTCTGTGCTTTGTCAGTTGCAATTTATGCTGATGAAACTACTTTATATTCTAGTTGTAGCAGGGCATCACAAGTACCCTCCCACAAAAGTATGGCTTTACAACTTAAATCAGACTTTTAAATTTAAGTTCTAGTGACTTTCAAACCTTGGAAGACTCAGCTGGTATCTTTTGACAAATCTGAGGACCCTTTAAAGGTGCCTCTAAGCATGGATGGCCTTGTTCTTGAGGAGATGTCATCTTCGAAGCTCCTTGGCATTTCTTTTACTTCAAGGCTAGAATGAGAGCCTTATCTGACTAGCTAGCTAAGTCTACCTTAAGGAAGGTTAGGTCTCTTTTGCGATCAATGATCTTCCTGTCACCTGACGTATTTCTTTTGAAGGTAACAATCAGGCCTTGCATGGAGTATTGTTGTCATCTTTGGGCTGGTGCACCAATGTGCTATCTATTTTACTGGCTCCAAAACCGAATTTCTCTTGCTGTTGGCCCTGAATTGGCCCTGAATTGGCCCCCACACTTGAACCTCTGTCTCACCGTAGAGATGTTGCATCTTTACGTCTTTCCTACAGGCACTACTTTGGTAAGTGTTCTTCTAAATTGGATGAGTTGGTTCCTCTTCCCCTCATCAGGTCAAGGTCCACCCAGTGTGCTGAGTCTCTGGATGACTTTTCTGTTTTTATTCCAAAAACAAGCAGAAATTTCTATGATAACAGTTTCTTCCCTAGAACTGATAAGATCTGGAACTCTCTGTCTTCAGACTGCTTTCCTGTACTTATGATCTTGACACTTTGAATCAAATGTCAATTGCTATCTTCTTGACAATCTTCAATATTTTATCGATAATAACATCTATTTTTCTATTTACTTTATGTTTCTACTTCTTTCAAAGTAACTCAATGCTTTGAAGTGGCAACTCTGCCTCGTATTGAGTGAAGGATTAAAAAAAGGAACAAAAAAGAGCAGGATGTTTATGTCATCCGGTAGAGCATTGGGAGCTAATGCAGTGACTAAAGAAATAAATCCTGTTATCTTCGGGGATCACCTAGCTCAGTTGATAATGTTTATGGTGTGATTTTGTGGGTCACAGTGTTGAATTGGGTTGGTGATGTAATTTTCTATATTTCCAGTATCTATTCAAGCGTATAATTTATGCTATAGTGTAGACATTTTATTGTATTGTTGCAACTCTTACAAGATTTTTTGGGGAAGATAAACTGAGTTTATCGTAGTCTAAATACACAGGAGGCGATGGGTTTTGCTAGAGCTGGTTGACCATTTGCACTCATCATGTGCCTTATGGGTTGGTCACAAGATCACAACCTGCTAGGTGTATTTGCGTGCATATGCCTAGCCCTCATATTAGCACACTGTCTCCTAGTGCAGAGTCACTATCCAACAGCAACTCCTCTGTTTATTGATGCCTTCAATTCTGTCCATATGAATTGCCCCCAAGCCTTACATATACTTGGATTAGGTTTGAAAACTGACATGAAATAAAATGTGCTGTTTAATTGAAAATGGTATACCATGTTTGCCATGCTTCTTTGATGTAAGTTGACCTGCTTAGTAATTTCAAAGTCTATTTTTACACCCATCAGTGAAGAGTGCATTGGTGCACTTCGCTACCAGACCCTCTTAACCTCCAGATATTATTCATGATGCCACTTACTTACATTTACAATTGATCTTAAAATATTTGTTCATTCAGAAACCTTGGGTAGCCATGCATCATATTTACTCTGTACCACAGGGCACATAATGTGGCTGCACCTGGGATGTGGGAATCATGGGATTGCAGAAAGCACACAGGGATTTTAGTGGTATCCAAATGAACAGCAAATGTGAAAATCCAAATGTGGGACAATGTTAAGATCTGCTCTACCAAAGAATAACAATATGAATACCTCCCCGCAGGTCAGTTGACTAGGACTCTTGCTACACTTCCAAACAATTCTGTATCAACTGCATGATAAAAAACATGATGGAAAAACACGATAAAAAACAGATCTAAAAAACATGATTATATTATTGAGTAGCAGAGGAATGATAATTTCATTTCTGTGGTTTAGTTGATATCTTGTTTCTATAACAAGAAGAACTTGGATGCGATCGAGGATCCATTATTCGTATATCATCATTTATTCTCTGAAATAATTCTATTCTCTTTCTGTAGAGATCTGTTGCTGAAGTTTCTTCAAAGGATGCTTACTTGGCAAAGATCAGGTAAAAGTACAAGGAGAACACCTTTTTAGTTTGTCATTTTGTTGCATTTAGCATTTGTCATTTGGAACATCACGATTCAGTGCTCTTTTTCACAAGACTGTTTGGCGAACCAAAGTTAGAGATGCGAAGATTTAAAAGATGAGACTTGTTGACCCTCTTGAAAAAGGCACTCAACTGATATTTTCATTCTTTGCTGTTCCCGGAGCCATTTTGGACCTTTTAAACTTCAAAATTACGAAATCTCACAGGGAGTGCTCATAGTGCCCCAGAACCCCAGCTGCTGTTGCTTTTCACTATCTACAAAAATATCGAACCGTTTTTAACTCTTACTTTGCACCCACCCTGGCTTGTAGTTTCCAGTCCAAGATAAATGGATCAAATAATTATATTAAAACCCTTTTGTACAAGCATAAGATGTAATGACTGAATTGAAATATAATCTTTTGCATGTGTAGTCATGTGTCAGAGATTTTACTTCTTCTTTAGTTCTCTTTTAAATACATTCTTGTAACCAGTAAGGCTAGTACCCTATCGTTAGCATTAAACCAATTTTCATGGTTGCCCCCGACGTCTCCACACTGTGACTATGTTGCTTTTATCATTGATATATTTTAACACAGAGAACTGAGTGGATATAAACTGCAAAAGATTTGTGCACCATTTGCATAAAAATAGAACGGCGAATTCATGGGCCTGTCATTACAATTTGTGTACTGTTAAATTGCTTCTGCATTACCACGTAGGGAAACTTTCTCCGACTTGTGATATTAAAAGTACGTTCGGCGTCCAGCATCTTCCTCAAAACGGAAGTATAGCGACCATACTGCTGTGATACAGCAAAACGTCCTTAGCGTGCTCTGTTTCACTGTCCCCCATCCCCCTTTTAGTCTGTGTAACAATAGCTGGTAGATTATCTGCTGGTTTCTAGAGAGAAGCATCATCGTGGTACCTCAATCAATTGTTGTTATTTTCTCTTGGAAGATCTGCATTTAATGCCGGTGAACTTCAAGCCTCCTCAGTCCCAAATAAGCTGCTCCTTACCTTGGGAGGTGGATCGACTGCCTTTACTTTGGATTTATTTGAAACAACAGCACAAGAGAAACGGAGTGAACTACAGCAATTGATATTCCGACAACAAGAAAAGATAGTACACCTTGAGAAAGATTTAAAAGGTTTGACTATTTATCACTAACGTATCAATGTCAATAACAGATCTTTTGTAATGGATGCGTCATATCACTTTGTGCTAGGCCTTTATGCGTGTTTGCTATTGTCGTCATAAATAGAAGTTCTTTTTTAACAAAGTTTAACTGTGCTACTTCTGCTGATTCGTATGGTTGGAGAATCATTGTATAAACATTTTCGTATGAGGGAGAGTCAGTCAATGATGAGGATACTGGTGGCAGAACTAAAAATAAAAGGATTTAAGGACTCCATCATGAAGTGAGCTGTTCAGAACTTCATGTCCTGTTATCAGGGCCTGCATAGGGTAGTCTGCAATTGTAGTGGCTGAGGAACCCTTTACAAAGTTACTCCATCAAATTTAAGAAAGAAAACAATTTCTTGTGTTACTTTATTTATAGATATTTCATCATTTCTCCTTGATATGTCAGCTGCTGAGAAATCGGAGATGCATGTCAAATCTGCTCTTTTCGGTGAAAATCCCTGGAAAATCGTCACTGACGATAAATCTGGCATGGCAAATTCTGCCAAGCCCTCTACCCTAGCCCTACTGCCCTCATTGCAAACCGAAGAAACATTGGAAGTGCTGTACTATCTTACCAGCAAAGAAAGAAGAAGATTGTGTTCAGATGACAGTGATCCTTGTCTGTAAACTACTGACCAAACGTGTAAACCAAGAAAACTGCAACACGATGCCTTGCTAAAATGACAACTTTATTCAAAAGAAATTATTCTGAAAAGGAGTGATGATCACGACTCCTTCATGTTTAAGCAAAGAACAGACTTAAGATGACAAAATGTATTTAACGTAAGATATTGAGTACTGAGTAGTGCCATTGATTCTTCTAAAGAATTGCTTATTTATAGCATGTTTACATTGGTTGTGTAAGACATGCTTATTTGGGGCCCCATGTTAAGTGTACGTTGCGTATGTACCTCTTTTAATCTGATTCCACCAGTTACCTTATTTAATACTACATAAAAGAGCTATTCTGGCTTGTATTATTTGCACTGCTGTGGCTGAAGTGGGTATTTGATGGATGCTACAATGTACTTTTACGGTTCATTGATGTATCTCAGAGGATACCTACAGATTCATAACACTAAGCTCACAAACTATTGATGTTGCATGTATAAGTACGCATGTTATCGAGTAATCTTCACTGTACGGATTTGTGCTCATAACTAGGCCTTACAACACGGCTGTGGTAGGTTAAGATGTTTTAAAGCAAAGTGCAGTGAAAGTAAAACGACGTCTTGTCTCGAGTATCTTCTATCACAACTATATTTCGTCATTTAAAGTAATCCAATACCAAAAATTTGGTTTCTTTTTTATGGCATTTGAGTTACGTGTTTTGTCCACTTTTGTCGTTGTTAGTTTAAGTGGGATTATTTGAAGATCCTTATTGAATACAAGCTCTTCGTTAATCACTGTTTTCTTTACAGATGCCCAAGACAAGATTGGATGTATGCAGAGAATGAAATCGGTAAATCTAGCCTATTTTTATAGCCTATGCATTATGTTTGTCGTACCCGTGATGAACTCTGAGATACAACTCTCTGGTTTTGGTTTTCTTTTATTACATCATCGGCAGGAATAATTTTCTGTGTATTTGTCCAACTTCTGGTGAGTTTTGTTAAGAGGTGTGGTGAGTCTGAAATTGGACCACGTAATATTTGTGGTAGGTTTATGTGCGCTTGAGGTCACACTACGCCATACACCCCATAATGGTCCTTTGATTCTCGATGGCACAATGATTTAGCAACAGGAATGATTTTGTTGTGGCTTTGGGCTCAACCTCTCTATTTCTTGAGGCACTTTTTGAAACTTCGTGCGTGACATGGGTGCTTGTTCGAGGTTGTACTAAATCGGAAGGAGTACTGGTATAAAAAATGGTACCTAGTAGGAGCACTATTCAGACTTGTTGTTTGTACGGTTCATGGGATTTGATGGGGTAACCAGTACACTTGGGACTAAATTTATGTTAATAATTCTGCAAAAAATTGTCACTTTGATAGAAAGACGGGCAGGACTATTAATACATCTACTAACTACAGAGAGATCAGTTTGATTTTGAAATCGTAATCGATGACGTCATATCATAGGCTGCAGTTAGAAAGAACCCGAAAACTGTTCAACATGTTGTTGTTGGAATGCTGCTATCAAATCTTAAGATTAGCTTTTTATTTTTTGTTTGAATGACATCCAACATAAAATTGAGGGCAACTTAAACTGCAGTTTATTTGGTTTTAACAAATAAAGGGTCAATGGAATTGTTTTTGTCTGCAGGCATTTGGTGTTGTTTATTGGTGACTGGTGGTGGGATATTCATAACGTCATTATTAGCACATTTCCAGAATTTTTTCAAAATAGTCCTGAATAAATGTGAGGAAAAATCAGAACCTTTCAAGACGACTAGCAACGTTTTTCATGAGATGCAGACGCAATGTAGCCCCCTCCCACTTTGGATGGGTTTAAATTTAAGCTGTAAGTGGTGATTTGTTTGATAATTTATAGGGACAGTCATCAAAATCAAAAACCTCTCTTCGCTGTAGGGGTGACCGCCTACACAGGCGCCCAAGGAGGCTCTAGTCTTGCCCAGACCAGATTAGCTGACTTAGGCATTCAATTTTGAGAAACCTATTCGATGTGGGAAAGCTTTTGTTGAACTTTAATGGACGTTTTCAGCAACTTTCAATAGCGTACAAAGAGAATCCATGTGGAAGATGCCGGGTAATAACTTCCAAACAGAAATTGTTGACACATTGAAAAATTATTATGGCAGTGCGACATGCTCTGAGAGAGTTTACAATCAGAATTGTGAAGGTTTCACTATCACTACTAGTGTAAGCCAAGATCGCATATTTCCCCAATCATATTGAATACTGTAATTGATGGGTGCACGAGGTCTACCGAAGTGAACCCCTTTCAAGTTGCAAAGGAACTGTATCTTGAGGATCTGGATTTTGCTGATGGTGTAGTCCTGCAGGCCGAGGCTGAATAGCAATGTCAGACTCAGATAAACAATGTTCGTTTTGCTGTTTCTACTTTCAGTTGCAAGCGAGTGTAACAAAGACAAATATTTTTAGCTTTAACTCTGATTTGCTTGACGTTAAACTAAGAGATGAATCCCTAGAGGTTATCAATGCCTTTACATTCCCATGCTTAATAATATCGGGTTCAAAAGTGGCAGCAACGAAGAGTATAGTCTCTCGCATTAAAGAAGTCAGGGAAACGTTTGTTAGGTTGCGACATTGTATATGATCCAAAAGAGACTTTTCAATTAATAAAAAAGATAAAAATCTTCAGTGCCGTCGTCATCCGTACCCTCCTATACTCGGCTGAATGTTGGACAATACTCGCAGCAGATTTGGCCAAGCTCTAGGTTTCTCAAATGTAGTGATGGCGAGGTATCCTCGAAATTTCACTGTTGCAGCGCTTCTTATATGAAAGAATTAGAGAAATGTGCTGTGAACAGCAAACTGGTAAAGACCGCATTCGGACAGCCAGATAGAGGTGGTCTGGGTACGTGTTTGATATCTATGAATCTCGCCTTCCGAGACAGCTCTTAGCGGAAACTCTTTCGTAAGCGAAGAGAGAAGATTGAATTAAAGGAAGAGTATTGTCAGTGCGTTCTGAATCACAACATTCATTCTCTTGTCGCTCTACTGTGTTTAGAAAAGTCCGTCCTTGAAAATGAAAGTTTTCCTTGTATTCTGAAAAGTAAAAGCTTTGCTATTGTTTGCCTTCCCACTCAATTGGATACAACACACTAATTTAGAGGAATGGCTTTTTGACTCTGAACAATAACGGTAGAGTCGAATCAGAGCCGTAAAATGTCGAAAATACAGGACCTTCGAGTGTCAGCGAGGGTCCAATCATGAAAATAGAAGTAGGAACCTACTGTACTACTGATATATTACTCCCTCCTTATAAGCCTCTCTTTCCTTATATAGTTACTTATTTCCATCGCTCTTCAACAAGGTTTGTTTTCTTCACAATAACATACCATAATTGCCATGTAGTGTGTTTAAGATCGCGCTTTTTACTATATCTCCACTCTGTAACTGCTTATGTTCAATAACATTATTTCCAATCAGATGGAGAAAATTTTTACATGATATCAATTGCAGTTTCCTATTGACCTTTGCGTCTTTCATTGCTTGTCGATGTCTGAAACCACCTGATCATAAACAAAGGAAGTAAACCAGTACCGCGTAATCTTCTCCGGTTCGACATCTCGTCACATTTGACATGTTTCTGTACCGATGACAAGTCAGATTTGTCGGGGTTATGTAACCGCAATATATCAACAGAGGTCGCCATATTCTCTATGGTAACCATCAGCTAGAACTAATGCTAGCTCAGGATAAATCGTTGCCAGTAAACACTTATTATCCTTGATAGAAATATCAGGCTCAGTTAGAAGGTAATTTACATGTTTCAACCAGAGACGCGGCGGAACCTTTTGATACTGACCAACTTTTGCTCCATTCTTTTCCCCCTTGATTTTACGCCGTGTACTCCCCTTAAGAAGGGCTACAGCGGTGCCGATTCACATGGTACTTACTGAAGCGAAGAGCTCTTTAAGACCGGATGCCCGTCCTGACTGCACTAATGACCCTTCCGTAAATCAGACCCTGGCTCTCTTGAGCTGAAGGAAAGGAGAGCATGTACTCGACCACGGCGGCTCTAATCTTTTGCTCCACCTGTGGACCGGGAAACGGTTTAAAATACGTAACCGTTTCAGTAGTTCAAGTTACGGTCCCATCAAAACTAACGTACACTTTGTGCTCCTATGCAATTGTTGCAATCGTTTTGATCACAAACATGGATGTTTACCTATTCTGCGGTAGCTGTTTGGCAGTCACTTAGCCAGCTTGTCATTTATTGGGGTTTTACACCCCTAGTTTCCGATGACGAGTTATTACATCACTTTGGTGTGTATGTTGAGATTCTAGTTCTTATCAATGACACCGCTCATTTCTTAAGTTGATCTTATTTCGATGTATTGCAAGTAGGTTTATTGTAGGATGAAGATTGGCACTAAAGGGATCGCAACAACCTCGGCATCGGTGTAATTGGTATTTCTGCAGAAAGTTGAAACGGGAAGTAAAATGCTTTTCTCTTATTTATTTGCAGCCAGATGCTAGTGTTTCGTCTGTTTTCCAAGGTAAGTGTAATTTATTAGTAGATCATATATATCTAAAGACCCTTCAATTGCAGCTTTGTCGTAGCCGCAACCGCCTTATTTGAATTTTCTGCAGTTGTTCATCGTTTCATGCTTATATAGCTTGTCTTCACCTGTGTATGAATACCCCAACTTTCGTCTCGATGAAAGTCTTATCCAAAATTCTGTGACCGTAATCGTATGTTTGCATAATTACTCTTCTCGGGGTCATGCGCAATCAATACGCCTTTAGATAATCGAGAAACCCATTGTGTTTTGTGTACTTCAGGGTTTTGTGGTATTGGGGATTCGATTGTTTTTGGTTTGTTGTTATTGCAGACTACGATTACCGCCTGGTAACTCAATTGCTTTCTTCATACGTATTATTCAGTTCAGATTGGGCTCCTGTAGAGCAGCATCCGTGAATCAACAAAAGGTGTGGCAACAAAAACGAGGAAACAACTGTCAGATTTCATAGCTTCTGACACTGTTTTATAGCGCAGTTATTGTGGACGTCAACATAAGCGCTTGTGTCGATACGTCTTTGTCTCAATATTTTAACTTGTTGTGCATGAGCAGGATAGTTTGTATCTGTAGTTGTTTTTTAAATTATATTTACGAGGATTTCACTTAAGAACATCTCTTCAGCTCAATGCTATGTTTGGGCTAGTGGATCAAAGATAAAGTCCCTCCACCTCCCCCTCCCCCTACCCGTGTTGAGCTTTTCGTCGACTGCTGTCGAAATGTTTAGCCTATTACGCCCAAAACTTTCATCTCTAATTGGTTTTTGCAAACATTTATCGGCAAATGTGTATATAAACAGACGCACATAACGGTAACGATACTTTTGTGAAACCGCACAACCATTGCCACTTTTTGATGTGCAGAAACGAGATTTTTCAGGCTCATGATATTAATGGTTTTACATTTAAATTATTTTATTGAACGCCTCCGAATAACTAATAAAGCAGATGTGTTCAATTTGAACTAGTGAAAAGATTTTACTGATTTAGGAACTTTGGAAAGGTAATAGAAAAGGATAAAAGCAGAAGAAATAGACGTCATCAAAACACGATTGACTCTCCTCCCCTAATTAGATATCCGTCGGCAAACATCCAAATAGTTTCATAATCGCCACTGATATGGCGATGTAAATCTATAGTCATGAATTCAGTTGATATAAACTGAGCTGAGCTGGAGCTGGGTAACTGCAAAATCTTTTCCTTCTATTTTGGAGTCAAGCACTTATGTTACTTGATCACTTTTTCGTGATGGATCTGATATTGATGGTTTTGATAGCGAGGTTAAGTTTTAAATGCAGCCATATTGTTTTTGTTTGTTATGGTGAAAATTAGAACCTGATGTCAAGAAACCAAAACTAGCAAGGCAGAGGCAACGGAAAGGAGAAAGCGTCATCAATCCTGGACATAGACGGTGAGACCGCCTCGGACATTTCTTATGTTGTATCTGTCCATGCGCCTTTCTACTATTGAAGGAAAGATACTTGTCTTTCAACACGTTGTTAATCTGAAATAGTACTATGTCTTTATATTAGAGCATCTCGTTTTGCAGAGGGTAAGTCAATTTTTGGAGGTGAATAAGAATTCTTATCTAACTAGGAGGATCCGATAGCCTAAAAGAAATAGAAAGCTGCGGTGCCAGCGACATCGGTGATGAATAGCAGTCTTTTATGTCAGAGCTCCTTGACGTAATGACTACACCAATTTAATAGCTAGAGGAATGAATGAAATATGAGAAGTAAATGAATTATTTCACTACGACACCCGATCTGCTGAGTCTGACGTTTTCTGTCATCTCCTCTTACTTCCACTTCAAATCAGCAGTACTTCGGATTACTATCAAATTTGTAGTGATCTCTCATAAACGTTCCGTTTTACCTTTCCTCTCACTAATTTTCAATCAATTTCTGTTACCAGTTCTTGCAACTAAAGACCCTTCTTCCCCTGCTGTCTAAGTATTGGCGCCACTGACATGTGATTTTTTACATTATGAGGATTACGGTCACTTGGTGCCTGGCTTGAATTTATACCTAACGTGAGTAAATTTCCAGGATACAAATTTCAGGTTGCCATGTACCAAAATTGTGAAGCTCAACTTCATTGGGATCATGATTCGGGAATCAAGTGCCTTAAGTTGTAATCATTTCTGGGTTTTTTAGGTAGTTTTACAAACAACGTAGATAAGTAGTGAAATGACTATTTATAAACAGGCAGATACTAGATTTGTCAGAAGACATGAAAGCTTGTTTTGTTAAGGTGTCAATGCTTTGTCCAATGAGTAACTGAAATATTTAAAATTTCGATTAATTTATTTAATTGAAATCCGTAATAATTTTTATGCCTTAAAAGAAGTGAAACAAATCAACAAAGGGGCATTTATTAAGTCAATGGAGAAGAAAGGAGGCAATTATGAACTTTTATTAGAATGTTATCATGTTAAACAATTACGTGGGATTCGCGAGCAATGACAGAGTAACTTTAGAAGTTTGCCCCTTCACTGATGATGCGCTGTAATGAGTTTGTGAATGATAAAACTGAAGGGAAGGCGGTATGCGGAGAAAAAGATTTTTCTCCATCGCCGATGATTACAACAAGACCATTTGTGTACGTCATGTTTACTAGATGAGTCACTGAATTATGTACCGTGAGGTTTGGTTGAGGCAAATGGTATATTGTTAACCATCTCCAGACTGGGGGAAGGGGCGTTGTTGACCCGCAGGTCTATACTTTCTCTGATATCTCGTGAGCCCAATCTTTTCTAAACGTTCTCATTTTCCTTGAGTTTAAAAATTTAGCTTATTTACATTTTGCTCGTTAACGCAGTTCCCACAATGGATTTTCGGATAGGAGCTAGGTACGTGTCAACGTCCAGCTGTTGTGTGACATTATCATGTACTTTAAAAAAACTAACTTAGTTTTCTTTACATAAAACATGGATCAACATACCTGCAGAATTTCATACCTAAATAACAAGCATTCTCAGAGTTACTGCCATTGAAGGCCTACTACCCCTCCCTCGGCACCTCTCATTTCTGGGCATCTTCATACAGCCGTGTCTGGATAAGGTTGATAACGGAAATGAAACATCAAACTGTAATGTGGAAGTATTCTATGATTTAAACCATACTTGAAAATAATTTTCTTTTGTAGCATATGGTAGTCATGGGAAGCCTCATTTTGAGTAATCTTGGAAAGATTTAAAATTGTCTTAATAACAGTATCTTGAAGTATGCTTTCCTAAGAGTCTTCTATCCATTGATACGCATTACGTTGATATGTTGATTCCGAACGAAACAAGGACCCCGTTATAAACGTAGGGAGTTAGTATACTCCGGTACTTACGACTCCTCGTCTCCAAAGTGCTTAAAAACAAGTTTCGAGTTTTACGATCTTTAAATCAGTTTTTGAGTGCCCATTAAACACAGGTATATTATTAGTTTATAAGCACGCAAGGTAACAAATGCTTCATGAAATGCCCTTTAGATTTTTTAAACAACTCCGGAAGGTAGAAACTGTTACAAATGTCTTTTTATTTAAGGCCGTGCTCGTATGAAAGCAGTCCTTAAAATCAAGGGGAACGACGGTCGTTTGTGTTGGTGCGAAGCAATGGCGCATTTCACACACCGTGATGACTTCACTATGGAGCATGTCATAGTTAAATCCAATCAGTAACTTTATACTGAACTGATATATTCTATTCTCAGACGTATCTTTTTGAAATACCTGCAGCTCTGCCAAGGAAGAGGTTGTGACAAAAGTCGTCAAAATGTCTGCTAAGGTGGCTTTTGAAGCTCAGTTATATGACATTCATATTAAACGTCAACGTTTTTCTTCGACAGGCAAAGATGATAAATTTAGATAGAATAGATAGGAAAAAGACGACTAGAATAACATGTACTTAATGTTACACAGTAATGTAATGGTTCTCTTATTTTGGTGTGATTTTAATTATTTCTTGCCCTATTCTAATGTATGAAGTGTTTGCCATTTCAGACTCAAGGCTGCAGTTGGAGTGGAGTTTGATTGAATCATCCACATGGAATTATCAAACTGGAAAAAAACCAACACTATAAATCAAGTACTGAAGAAAGGACAGGACTGGTCGATGCTTCTCATGTGCACGCAGGCGTGTACTCTATTTTTGTGGCACTCACATGCCTTTGCAAGTTCATTATCATTCATACGAAGGGACAAGGCAAGGAGCCATCATCAGATCATGGCTTGTGTATTGACGGTGATGTACTTAACATAGTCAAAATCACCGATAGAAGGCTGCAAGATAACCTCGTTCTTATTTTACTTTCTCACTTGTGGATATTTGTTAAAGGCGTTACGCTATAAGTGTAGTCATCGTATTGTCACACTCATGTTTTTATAATCGCTCGTTGTTCAGTTACAAGATCAATAATGCGAAATACTGTATTGCTAGGGTAGTACACGTGACAAGCAAGTTCCTATTTTTGGAAGGACATGGTTTAGTCAAAACTCTCACGTCGGTCTTGCAGGGACGTTTATATGTTTATCAGTCCCAACCCAAACCCTTAAAAGTCTGAAAATTTCAAATTTCAGAAGCTGTGATGAGGGGTAGAGTAAATGGATTGGAATGATGTACGTCATCACATGGTAGTCAATCACTACAGGAGAAAATATGCAAATGATATCAGAGGCATCATGTCACTCCTTTTGTGCCGACGTAACTTTTAACTACCCTCCACAATCAATATCAAGGGGTCCCAAAGGACACAAAGCAACAATGGCTGGTTGTTAATACTAAAGTAACGGTTCTTCTGAGACTCATTTTGTGTGTGTAAAGGAGATTATATTCGTAACCTGTATTTCGGATTGCATCTGTATTTTTGTCAGCTATGACTAAGTTTGCTTAAGATGGCCATATCTCAAATGTAAAGAACAGATAAAGAAGATTGGAACTTTGGTAGTACCCGGAAATGAGAAGGTTATTATTTGAAAACTGAAATACTGTAGTATCGTTGCATTTTTTCTAAGATAGAGCCTTTAAAACATCGAAATGGGTACCAATTAGTGTGGTTTGCTGAGCTACTATCGCCAACTTCAGAATATACATGTTTCCCTCTCCCCTACCTTCCCAATTCCAAAATATTATTATGTTCGATACTTTCGGTTCAGACCCCGCCCCCTGCTGCTAAGCGGAGAGGTCTAGAAAACAAGTGGTACCAAGAATGTATACCCTCTTTATGTGGAAAGTGTCTCGAGTAAATTTTTTTATATTCAGGGAACTTTAGCAAAAACGTAACTTTACTTGCTGTACGATTTTAGTTTCACGATAATGCAACGAGTTGGTTGTTCAACTGATTCAAACAGAGATTATGAAACTATGATGATCTATGATTGAAATGATATTGTGACCACTGCATCCGACAGAGGTTTTCTTCAAGTCCTTCTGTTCCGTTTTACCCTGCTCCCGTTCTTTGAGGGATTAGCGGCGAGGTTAAATGACTTAAAATTTGGGTGTATGTATTATCACGGGTGAAATGGATTTCCGCTTTTGATTGGAAGGTAGTTGTTAGCCCATTACAGAGGCAGCTTGTAATCCTATAATCCGCAATCTATCGGCATACACTCTGTGTAAGGCATTCCGAGAGCACTTTGGACAGTTGATGTCCTTCTTACCATGGAAACCGTCTGTTTCAGGCCACCCAAGAGTAACCAAACAACAACTCGCTTTTAATTTAGTAAGAGATATTCTGTGAATTTGTAGTACTCGATATTTTCCACGTAATAAACTGCATAAAATTGAGTAAATAAGGGAGGCCGATTGATTAATCGTCTCATGATGTTTTAACAATGTGCTGATGTTTTGAGTCGGTTGAGACAAAGTGGACGTATTGAAGAAGCCAGCAGGCTTGTCATGCTATGTAAAATCAGTCTCATATGAACCACACCCTCTAGGTAGGATAATTATTAGTCACTTTGGCAGGTGATCACTAGGGAGCCAGTAAATAGAAAGAATGGTCGCAACTGCCATTTAAATTTTGTATCGTTTGAAAGCAGGTAGATCAGGGTGAAATAACTTTGCATTGCAAGATGTTAATACAAAAATGATTACAGCATGGAAAGTAAAAACCCGGCAATATGTTTTAATTACTATGGAGAAGATTATATTTGAAGTCTTACTCAATGGCCCATGCATTCGGAGCGTGTGTTTTACCAACTGAACTTGGTGACCTGCACTGATGATGTACTCTGATTGACACGTGATACACTGATAACATTTTCTAGCACACTAACTTCGAATCTTCCACTGGTAGAAATCGATATCTGTCTCCCAACAATATTAGAGACCACTCTCCATGCGTCATATGATTTTGCCGTGGAAGGACTATCATTCGGCGCAGTCCAAAGCTAATGCGGAGGGAAAGTGTGACGTTACGATTTTAAAAATGTTTGAATTACGGAATTAATACTTAATATTCATATAGCCCCATTAGTGAGAACGTCAATGGCCAAAATTCAGAGTCTTGCCATTTCCCAACACTGAGATATCAGGTTTCAAAGTTTTAAATCTCTATTACAAAACATTAATATTTCAAACTGGCGGAGTGTTTAAAAGATTTCCTTCTAGTAGGTTACATCATAATGCACTGGCTGTATGGTGTGCAGGGCAGACAATTTTTGAGCTACAAACATTATTGTAAAATGAATTACCAGATGCTGATATTGACAGTCACATTATGTTGAGAGAAGCTGGATTAGTTCTACAGGCAGAATTATATTCATTCTCTCTTTCTTATAAATCTTCCTTTAGATATTGGAAAAGTTTGTTGATGGTACAGAATAATCAAGCTACACGAAATAGGGCATTCATTTTCTACTTAAAAGCTTTTTTCGTTGATGTTATGTTCTTGGTAGTCATGATATTTACAAGTGTCCTGCAGGCTGCTTGCTGTACCTATCAATGGCGTCATTACCGGAAACATTGGAAATGCCTGGAACCAAAATGGCATGGTAAACCTGTTTTCAATAAAATCATGAACGGTCAAAGAAAGTCAAAATATCGGAGGAGCTGTGGCCCTTTACCTCCTTCCTCTCAGGGCGGTCACGTTTATGCCTATTCTTCGAAGAATTTCTTTGTCTGAGTTTCCGTCGAACTGATCATACTTCCCTAACATATGAAAGTATAACTTGTTGCACAACTTGGAATCGACGGCGTATGATTGGGATTTTGGAAAGATGTGCTGTTAAAAGATGTGGATGTGGCACATCTTTCCAAATCTTTTAACAGCACACAGTTCCAAGGAAGCAGATGACGAAGTTAAAATTGCTTAGGTTTGTATAAAGTATGAAGAATACGTTTAGACAACAATGCATCCGAGACTCGGCACAAGCCAAAGCGCTAGGACTGAAAATGAGAGGCTACACCATGGCCGTTTGGACGTGGTATAGGAGAAAGGAAGACTACTTGAAAAGAACAATGAAAGAAAGGAAGACTACTTGAAAAGAACAATGAAGGAAAGAAAGAAAGGGAGACTGGAGAAAAGGTTTAGGGACGTGCAATGACAAATGCGAGAAAACGTGACGCGGCAGTAAGAGGTGCAAAAGACAGAGTACAATTGTGGCACATGATACGCAACCTCTCAGGAAGGGAAAGATGCATATAGAAGACTAAACAACCGGAAGGCAGAGGTGCTCGAGTAGTTAGAGCGGAAGACTACAAACGTCATGAGATTCAGAGGTTCAAGGCTAAACCCTGCTGTAATATTCTTAGGAAGATATTGATTTGATTGAGCTTCAACATACCATTGTGCAAAGTTGGGACATTGATACGATGGCAAAAAGCATATAAACCAAGGGCTACTTTTATCATCTCTCCCCCTTTTTACTCTATTTCCATCATCATGCCTCTCCTGTGCTACATATGATTATGTTCAGCTGAGTTTGGAGCGCAAGGATTTCACTATTCTTCACGCCCGTGGTATCTTTCAACTTTTGCTCTAATAAAAGCAGAAGGTATGATGAAGGCATAACAATAACAACTTGCTCGACGGTGCTCAAGTTTGTGATAAGTAGTAGTAGTTTGTGATAAGTAGTAACATACATATCTTATGCAAACCACTCTTGGTTGCCCTTCCATAATGAAATCCAGGGAACTGGTTCGAAGCTTTTTAAACTGACTTATACATTTGTTGCTGTTCGTTGGTTTCCTCATATAATTGTTAATCTGACAAAAATTCAGTGTGACCCTGACTTAAGTCAGATCTATTTTACGTGTACCATGCTTGTCAAACTTGTTTGAGATGCAGTTTTAAATTGGTTTCCCAAACTATTGTTGACGGAAACCCAATCGTTTGGTCTTTGGTTGCCCGCTATTACACTGATCTCTAAAAAACACTGGATCGAGCATCTTTCCTCTCAAAGTGAGGTTGATCACTGGACGCCATTACAGTCCCCATCACACAAAGCTTATAAACAATGTTACGTAACACGGCAGACCTTCCCGCGCTAATTTATCTAATGGGGGCCGGTACTCATGGCCACACTTTTTCGCTGTTGGAATCAATTGGAGGCTCGATCCAGTCTTTTTTAGGGATCAGTGAGCTATTAGGAAATTAAGATGAGCAAGTGCAATGCACTGAACACCTTTCTATGTAATACGGAGGGAATGTGATGACGTCACAAATGTTTTGGAAATAGACGAAGAGTATATTCAGTTATACATCAAATATGTTAGATTAGAAGTTTTTATAGAACAGTTCTCCTTGCGTTATTATATTCTCAAGGTTTTATGAACGGTGCTCTAAACGATACTTTGAACGATATTCCGGATAATAATTGAAACTTTTTCGTCGTTTTCTACAGTCATATGTACGCCAAAAAAGACAATAGATCCATAGGGAGCTGTTATCACGTGAGCTGTTATCACATAAAAATATGGTTTACTTTTCTAACACAGGCTTTAAAGCAACCCAACAAAGAGTATAGAAAGCTACCAGGTGCATAGTGGGTAGATACTGAAACTTGCTCTGCAACAAGATGAAGACCCCTTCAGATGCTGAAAACCTGATGGAACAGTCCGTAGGTCTCACCAAAGCCATAGACACACGTAACAGGAAAATTTGCTCCCCGAGAGCCTCCGAAGGAACCCCGAAGTCAGATTAGAAGGCGTTTTGAAATTTTTGTTTACATATTATGAGTCTGAAGGTGATTCTTTAACATTCTTAAATTT
>JAAAKL020002702.1:0-25161 GCA_010016065.2 Carybdea cf. marsupialis auct. non (Linnaeus, 1758) | reverse complement strand
CCACGCTCCATAATTTTAGGTAGCTATCGTAAGGAGAGAGCAACCGTCATGTAGGACCTTTTGTTGTTAATGATTCTAAAGAAAAGGGAGAACTTTTGTTCTGCTATAGGAGAACTGGAATATTCCCCTGTGGTGTGTATTTACCTGCTTCTAGCTACACTTTAATTTTTGATAGGCTTTGATTTGTTGGCTTCTGGATTAAATTAATTTCCATTTATTCTCCTGGCAATGTGTGCTGTTGAACTTTGTAACGGTTTCTGTGACCTTTGTTTATGTAGGGTAAATGGAAATATAGTGTCACGTATTCATAATACCTTATACCCATACTGAGTCGTGCTATTAATTTTTTACATATTTTACATAAATTTGAACGAAAGGATAAACGCCAAGTTAGACAAATTCACAACTGCATGGCGTTTTATCGATGAACTGCGAAAAATGTGTTAGGTGGAACGTTCTCTCACGTTTTACTTCAGCGACACCACTAGAGGTCTGCATATAATATAGACAAGGTGACGAATTTATCTGAATTTTCTCTACGAATTCCCATACCCTTGTCAGGAAAACGTACTGATGTTCGATTACAATTCTTCATTTAAAAGTTTGGTTTTATGTTGCTAATGTTTATTTGGATTTGATTATTTTAGGTGGCAGATGTACAAAAGGAACGTTTTGCCCACAGGGTTCCGCAGCACCAAAGCCATGCACCCCAGGCTACTATTGTGAGAGCGACGAGCTTCCGTCGGTCTCTGGTATCTGCGCTGCTGGCCATTATTGCAATGGTAGTACCATTGATTATGCCCCTGTCAACAAATCGTACGGGGACATTTGCCCTCCAGGACACTTCTGTGAAGCCGGAAGTCGGGCCCCCAATGCTTGTAGACCTGGATATTTTGCATCAGGATTTGGCAATGACCACAGAAATGCTTGTATTCCATGTAAGTTTTGGTAATTAGATTGTTATCTTTTGAAATTTTGTATTGAGGAATCAATACTTTACACCTTAATAATGATTGCTAGAAGAATGAATGTAATAGACTTGAGTTATAGAAATACCAAAGACTGTTCACTTTCAACCTACGTGACATCGTGGAAATTGCGTGTGACGCTACCTTCTAGAATTTCTCTCACTTTTAATTCGCAGCATCTTTCACGTATTTCATGGAAATATTTCCTTCATAACTATGAAATGGTTTGTCTTAAGACACTCCCTCTGCCAATCTACGAAATCTTGGTTTTAAGCCATACATGATGTCTCGAAGAGCCAGTATGCATGTTTTTGCTACTAACGTTTGACGAATACTCTCGTGTCTTCATTAGTCAGGCATACGTGCAACCGCCTTCTCCCTTCTTTATTTTTCCAATAGGTATTGCAGGAAAGTATTGTGATAGATCTGGTCTGGCAGCTCCAGCTGGTAATTGCACAGAAGGGTACTACTGCCCGACAGGAGAAATCTACCCAGCTCCGGTGGACAAGAAGTGTCAACCTGGCCATTACTGCCCAACTGGAAGCAAAGATCATAATATATGCACACCAGGGTATTATCAACCCTATTCAGGCAAGGGCTATTGTCTAATATGCCCAGATGGTTATTACTGTGATCCAGTAGAAGCTCAGAGTCAGAATGCCAGCGGATTAAATAGCTCCACTCATGGTGCTGTAACACCCAAAATATGCCCCAAAGGTTATTATTGCCCAAGAGGAACAGTGACGTACAAGACCTATCCATGCAGTGTCGGGTACTTTGGTAATGAAACCAAGTTGGCTAACCATAGTCAGTGTCATCCTTGCACGCCAGGATATTACTGTGATAAACAACATATGACCAATCCTGCTGGCAAATGTTTAGCTGGTTACTTCTGTTCGTGGAAGGCCATTTCACCCAAACCGTCATCAGCAAGCGAAGGGGGTGGAGAATGCCCTCAAGGATCTTACTGCGAATCAGGTTATTCAACACCCCTACAATGTCCAAATGGAACCTTTGGCGCAGAGAAGAAACTTCAGATGCTTTCGGCTTGTACTGATTGCCCTGGGGGTATGGCATGTGCAGCGTCAGGTTTGACGCAACCTTCTGAGAAGTGTCACCCAGGATACTATTGTTCAGGGCGATCTCTTTCTGCTAACCCTGTTGGACAAGTGTATGGAGACATCTGCCCGCAAGGCCATTACTGTCCACTGGAGACTACAACGCCATTTTCCTGCCCACCAGGGACTTTCAACAACCAGACACATGGCACGCGCCCACAGGACTGCATCCCCTGTACTGGCGGGTGGTATTGTGAAGGGTATGGAAACGAAAAACCTGATGGCTTATGTCAAGCCGGATATTACTGTGCGCGAGCTGCATATACGTCTCGACCACAACAATTCTCGAATTTAACATACAACAACTCATATGCCTTTACATGCCCGACCTATGCTGTGAATCAGACTGGAGATATCTGTCCAGTTGGACACTTTTGCCCGAAAGGATCTGACCAACCTACTAAATGTACTCCAGGTAAGTGTAAATGCTCACAGCAAATCCTTCTTCCCAACGATCTACTTGCTCACTTTCCCGTTTTCTTCCCACTAATTTATACATTCTCTTCTTTCCCCATCCTCCTTGCTCCTGTTTATCTTTCTTGACGCCTTCTTCTCCTGTCTCTTTAAATATTCCTTGTCTTGTTTTTTCTTTTTTCTCTATTTCTTTCCCTTTCTTCTTTTTCTTCTCACTCTCCTTTTTGGCGTGTAATATTCTTCCTCTCCTTCCCTTCCTTCTCCCTGTATTCCCTTTTTTGGTGCTCCATTTAATCTTTTGCTCTTCTATTTCGTCCTTCTTTTCATCTTCTTCCTCTTCCTCGCTCTCTAAGACTTCTGATTCTTTATTTACGTGTCACAGGACTTTCATTCTACGTACATGAAGGCTAGTAATTTCGTTACATGTTTTGCAAATTTTGTTATCACAAGTAGTGAGGTGTTAAGATACTAAAGTTGTAAACTTGATATTCTACTTACAGAAGTTAAACGAATACCGATGCCGTTATATAATACCATGAATTATTGTTTGGCATCTATTTCAAAGTGTTTACAGGTAACTCTTATGATTGACTGAGCTTAGCAAATGGAAAAAACCGTCGTGAATTTGAGAAAAGTGTGGTTATAATTGATACCATTACGTTTTCCAAGTGCTTTTACTTATTTAAATGTTGTTTTTTAATGGTATATCATTTTATGCTTTGTTACCTTGCTTTGCAAAATTATAACATGATACCGTGTGTATGCCTGGAGTGATTTACTTCTTGTTAATACTTTAACATTACAGGTCAATATTGCGAAACCAGTGCTTTACCGAGTCCAACTGGAAACTGCACTGCAGGATATTATTGTTCCCTTGGTTCGTCCACTTCCAATCCAAGAAAATGCCGAGCTGGTTATTACTGTCCCAGAGGCACTGCAATCGAAATAGAATGCCCCACAGGTACATTCTCGGAATTTGATGGCAAAACTGCACTTACTGATTGCAACAACTGCACAGCGGGTTTCTACTGTCCATACCCAGGTATGACACAGGCAATATTCCAATGTCTGCAAGGATACTACTGTCCTGCTGGGTCCTCTGTGAATAACACCAAGGAGTGTCCACGTGGATTTTATTGTAAGACTGGCTCTGGATCGCCAACTCCATGTCCTGCAGGTAGATAATTGTCACATAGTTTTTTTGTCTTTTGAAATTAAAGATGTAACTATTGTTGTGTGCTATCTTAGTAAAGCAAGCAATAAGGTCCTAACGATTCAAGCCAAAGCAAACATCTTAGTTATTGGTGAATAATGTAGCTTTGAATTCGTCTTCCAACATCAACACGATTGTCATAAAATGCACACGAAACGAAGTTTAAAAAACCCAGATACGGCCGGCATCCTTTGCCAAATGTGTAAAACCGACTCAACGGTGAAACGAGTAACAGTGAGTGCTTGTTCCATTTTGACAAGAAATTACTACTGGAAGAAAAATGTTCAAATTAACTACTTTAAGTTTGTGCCCCTCCCCCCTCTGGCTTTACATAATCTTCTTCTACTTCACCTCGTTACAACAGAGGTGATGTACCTACGGCCTTCTAAGTAGCGACAGGAGACGAATTGATTATTTCTATTATTGCTGGTGCTTCTAATTACAATTTGATTGTCAACATAGTGTAAACTGGGCCCAAGTTTTGGGCAACTGATAGCCTACCGTTTATAACCGGCTCTTTCTTCATTTGTATGATTTTCTACTATTTATATCTATTACAGGTCAGTACCAAGACGTCAGTGGATCATTTAACTGCAAGATTTGCCCCAAAGGATTCTACTGTGATCCAACAGAACTTAGCCCAGGCCAAGGTGTAATCCAACCAATCAAATGTAAAGAGGGATATTATTGCCCAGCTAATACGTCATCGGCAAGACAATATCCATGCCCACCTGGAACGTACGCGAACACAACCGGGCTAGAAACTGAAAACCAATGCTTGAAATGCCCTCCTGGTTATTATTGCCAAAATCATGGCAGTACAGATGTATCTGGGCTTTGTGCATCAGGTAAGACCCTGCGGCTTTCCTATCATCCCTTCACGTATGTCTTAGATCATTGCTGTCTGCAGCTCGAATGGGCAGCAGAATAATCTGTATTTTGTATCGCCCTCAGCGAAGCCTTCCACTGCAGCGCTTTTCTTTTGTTAAGCGGTATCTCCCCTGCGACGATGTAGTAATCTGGGAGCCTCAAAAGGTTGAAGATAAATTTTAAAATTCACTCCTCTGCAGACGACTGGTATATTACTAAACGTAATCAGCATCATGATCGACACCCACTTCATTAATTAAATGCGAGACTTAAAGCAAGCACTGGGATAAGTGTAGCAGGCACTTCCCCCGACCGAAGAGAGGATAGTGAATTTTGCCTTACAAATCCAAATCAATTCGCATACTTCAAAGCTGTCTCTGTTATTTACCTTTCAGGCTTTGTGTGCATCTCTGGAGCCAAAACACCAACACCGACTGACGTCATCACTGGGAAGCCTTGCCCATCAGGCAGGTATTGCCCAAGGGGTTCAGATGTAGGTGTTGGTTGCCCAATAGGTAAGTTGTCGCTGCCGCACTTATTCTCATGGCTAAAGTTGTATTTGAAATGAAGTGCTACAATACCTTCGGATATTGTTGAGATTATGATAAAAATTCAATTCCACTTGTTCTATATGGACTGTATATTTTATGTACTCTAACTAATCAACTGCAAGTTCTTACAAAATGACTACTAAGCTGGTTCTTTGAAATTGTTTCTTGAGTGTATTCCGCAAGTGGTTTCTAGATTGATATGAGTTTCTATTCTTACAGTTCTACGATACGTGATCTAATTTATGTATAAAATAAATAAATCAAAATTTTTCTTACTTACAAACAATGACGTAACCATATTTGGAAACATAAGGTCTCCTATCCCATAATTCTCTACAGATATAGTGTGGAGAAATACAACAGATAATTGACTCATCTTAATATCGACGTCTACTTAGTAGTACCTATTCACCCAATTGCACATTTCAGCTATCCAAAGCCATCAATCGTGACGCTTTTATTGTTAGACTGTATCGACATTTACCTTACCACCGCAAATCTCAAGAAGGTGAAAAATCCGGCAAATGCTTGTTCTGAATTCACGTATTACCACTGTTGTACATTGCCTTGGCCCCTCTTTATATGGTTCAACGCCTATAAAACGGTTTTCATTTGTTGGGCGTAAATCTAAACTTCGCGCTGCTCCTTTCCATGTAGTATACCATCTATCGTAAGATGCACTAGAAGAAAACGGTTTAGTATTTCTAATGTGGTCAGTGTGTCCACTACCACATGAAGGACAATGTCAGTGTCAAGTGCGGAAGAATGTAGACTTGTGTGGTTAATTTGTTGCTATACAGTATGTAACAGTTGGTCATCATTGTAGTCATTGGTTTATTATTCTAAATTACTCACATTTTTATTCATATTTGGAGACCTCTGTAATCAATTTGCTACTTTTCAGTATATGAAAGTTGGTTATATAATAGTCTTTAGTGTATTGTTCTACATACTTCACCATTATAATTCAAAAAGTCGTTGTCATTCCTTTAATCAGGGACCTTCGGAAACACGACGGGTTTGCACAATGCTTCAAGCTGTACTCCATGCACTGCAGGGTGGTATTGCCCAACTACAGGTGCTTCGGCACCATTCAGGCACTGTGCTCCGGGGCATTGGTGCATCAGTGGATCAAGTGAAGCGGCGCCTGTAAATCAGCAGTATGGTGTTCGATGCCCAAATGGAAGCTACTGCCCAGAAGGTACTACGTCACCAATCCAATGTCCAGCTGGAACATATCAGCCATTCATGAGCCAGAAAAAGGTGGAAGACTGTATCGGTGAGTACGTTTAATCATTTTCTCTCCGTTTGCTCACAATCGTTTTCATTTGCAAACTACCCGTGGTTTTGAGAATCTTTTTTACGGTAACGAAATTGTTAGTAAAAGTAGCGTCAGTATCCTTTATCTGCCATCGATATGGTATTTATTCATCTCAATGGCATTAGTTAATGTTGAGTGAGGCCAAACACAAAGATAGCTGGCATTTGGCATTGATTTCACTAAGTATAGTTTTCATCGTGTTAATTTTCTACAAGAGAAGCTTTTCAATATCTTTTGTTTACGCGTTTCAGTATTCATCTGCTGATAGCCCTCCTCAGCCTTACGTCTTAACGATTTCAAGCCTTAAAAAGTATTTTGTCTAATAAATAGAGAAATGCATTGGCAGTTTATGTGGAAGGGTTCATGTTTCACGTCTGCATCTCTCTGTAATTTCTTACTTTGATTAGGGTGTGATGCTGGATCGTATTGCTCGTCACCTGGACTGTCTGGTCCAACCAACAAGTGCTTAAGAGGTTTTTACTGTAGAAGAAATGCAACTAGTAAGAATCCAAGGGACGGAGTAACTGGTGACATATGCCCAATTGGTTACTACTGCCCCACTGGCTCAGAGGAACCCGTTATCTGCAAGAATGGAACTTATATGAACACCACAGGTGATTTTAATTTCTTCTCTTTTCTGTTTTGTTTTTACTCGTTAGATCTTTGGAAAATTGCCTGCCGCAGTAAGTACATGTACGATTTGTGAGCTGTCAAACAGAAGTCTGCATTTGGTTAAGATCTAAGACCCATGATTTGAAGCGATTGTGTCCTTTCCTTTTAAACTAACTTCCTTAACTTGGATTTGGTTCTTCCTGCTGTGCCATCGGTATCAGAAATTTGGAACATAAATGTCTAAAGAAAAATTATGCTCGAAATCGTTAAACAATCGTTAAAGAATCGGACAGTGCCAGTTAACCGCTAGATTGTCACAGCTAACAACTCTCGGATACTACAGTACTTCAAGAGAGAATTCAGGATGATAACTGACACAAAAAACCACTCGCTCTCAAAATCATTAACTCAATCGAATTGGCAGGCGGGTAGGTGCACAGGCAGGCAGACAGACAGATATACAAACAGACAGGCAAGCAAGATAGGTCTTTCCTCTGATTGTTAGTCAGTATGTTTGGTAGTAAGCCGGTGAAATGCTGTCCGGTGTGCTGGGTAATTAGTACTGTTGACCGTTTTGCATTCCTTGTTAGTCATTGACTTGGTAGTCAACCTACCTGTCTGCCTGTTTTCCATTCAACTAGTATATACTTACTGAAATACATGTACGGGCAGAAGCCTTCAGTTTGTACTTGCTTGTGTAATACAACTTTTATTTGGTTATTGTAGGCGCAAGTATATGTTACCAGTGCCCTCCAGGTTACCAATGCATAAGGTCCATTGCTGCTGATCCTTGCCCCCAAGGATATTACTGCACTGGCAGTACCGGATTTGATACGGAGCCATGCCCCACTGGAACATTTGGATCGCGTGTTGCCTTGAAGAATAAAACAGAATGTACCCAATGTCTCGGTGGTCGCTACTGTAATGGCACTGCCCTGGATGTACCAAGTGGACCATGTGACCCAGGTAGGGACGTGCGTTTTGATCGCTAATCACGTTTAAAGTATCCATTTTGTTCTTTAGGCAATATTTATTTGCAGTACCTTGTTAATAGCGATTTATTTCTTTAAGATGTACGTATTTGCATTCTGGACAACTGCCCGAACCAACTGGCAGCCATGATACAGGACTTTCAAAATAGTTTATTAGGACTAGATCTATAGGGGCCCACACTTTACTATCTGATATACTGTCGTGGGCTGAATGATTGATAAGTATTATATTTTATCTAGTCGGTTTAGACATTTTAACTACCTCATGCCTACTCGTATGACTCTGCATGCGTATCAGAAATTGCAAGGCTTAGACTAGAGGGCATATTTTTCGTGAACATAAGAATTTGGATCAACCACCGTTGCTTTCGTTGCGTAGGAGATGTTAAGAAAATCCCATTATCGTCGTCGATACTGCCTGTCATGGCAATGCAGTATTACCTTACTGTAGTTGATCTTATCTATGAGCTTGTTATTTTTTAAGGTTTTTGGTGTAGAACTGGTGTCAATACAAGGGCTCCTAGCGGAAGTGGTCACACAGGACAAGGAGGACCATGTACCAAGGGCCACGAGTGCCCTGGAGGTAATGTTGAGCCAAGTCCTTGCAAGCAGGGAACGTACGCTAGCAATGAACAGATGAGCCAGTGTACAGCTTGTCCTGCAGGTATTTAAAAATTTGGATCTTCATCCTAGTGAAAAGACAAGTAATTTTGTGTGTTTTATGCGCAACTGTAGGTCATATTTAGAACATAACACTTGCAAGGCGAGTTCTAGATCACTTTTGTGCAATGTATTTACTACGATAAAAAGTAAATGTCGAATATTGCCAAGAATAACGTAATAATTACGTATTTCACCAGCGATCAAACTCTAGTTAGGGGTCTGTGAACATTGAAATTGTCTCAAATTGATTAATATGAATATGTGAATGTCTTCACGTATATACATCTGTATTTGTTTCTTATACCTCTAATTATTATCAAATCTCATGTCTATTGCAACGGTGTTAACATAAATGATATTACGTAGACTAGCGTGTGTAGCACCAACCAAAACAACTTGTTCAGTAATTGACAAGCTGTAAAGAACACGGAGCGCTGCCCGCTAATGGTTTATATTTTGCATGATGATGTTATGTGTTCCTAAAGACAGATTCCAGGCCCGAAAGATTTCTCGAAAAATTAGCATTAACTTAAGTATGTTTGATAATGATGATAATAACGATCCACTAGGATTGCAGCTATCCACTTACAGGACACACGTTCTATGTGCCCTAGAAGTTTACATGTTTAAAAGGTTGTTATATTGCCCAGGAAATGCACCATTTAGGAACACACATGGACGAACAAATGTGAAAAATTTCTCTAGCAGACACCCGATAGATCTAGTCATGTAAATTTCTAGTGCATTTTGCATAAAAGACAATGTAATGAACCATGGTGCTTCGAAAGGTATGTGTGAAGAAAAAAGTCAGCGACTTTTCAATCTCCTGTATCTAAGTACTAAAGAAAATGTCATTATGATTGACACAGGGGCATTGATAAACATTTTTTGAGAAAGAAAGACAATGGTAAAGATGAACAGATATACCAGTTTACGTATTTACCAAATCGTAGGATTATAGTCTGTCGTATAGTTCATACCATCTTTGTAACTTTACTGGCATCGTCTGCATGCCGTTCTTGTTACCTGTATATATGGACGTCTTTTCTGCTTTCTTTATTTAGGCCAGTACTGCAATGGAACAACCATCATTCCTGATGATTGCCCAGTAGGACATTACTGCCCACAAGGCACCAGATTTTCGACGGAATTCCCGTGTCCACCAGGCACTTTCAACAACCAGACAAGTCAACCGTCGAACACTTCATGCATACTGTGCCTTGCTGGACACTATTGTGAAGGTTATGGCCGTAACAATCCCAGTGGTCTTTGCGACCCGGGATTCTTTTGCAGAGGTGGTGCAAGCTCAAGGAGGCCGAACGACATAGGAACGTTGAAAGCAATGAATGCAACATCGTCTAACGATACATGCTACAGTCCAGATATATGTGTTTGCCCTGCTCAGAACAAAAGTTCAGGTAATTTCAGATACAGTTGTTTCATTTTCTTTTTCTCTTTTTTTCCCATTATTAATATATTTACGATGTTTGATAAGTTTATGCTATGAAACATGTTTTGGGATTTCAGGAATTGGAATGACATACGTGAATGATTAATTTGTTTGCTAATGCTTTATTATGCGAACCGCTTCAAGAGTATGAAAGTAACCAGTAGGTAATGAAAAGTGGGCCCTTGAAGTACTAAATTGCTAATCCAGGGAGCAATTTATTCATATTACGTGGATTTTTCGAAGGGTTCCTTGAACCTAAGTATACTTTTCAAGTAGCAGTGGTGTCAATGTAGGATATGTTGTTGATGATGTAGTACCAGTCAACGACCATATGTTAATTTGGTAGAGAAAGCTCATTCAATATCCTTTACTTGAAGTAAAATAATTTCATCAGGTCTAAAATCTGAAAATGATGAAATTTATTTAATGCAAACATAGATGAAACGCTTAAGAATATCAACTTGCATCAAGAGTTATTTGCGTTAGTTTCGTATTATTTTATTTGCAGCAACGTTGCTTTGTAGACAAAAAGAATTTGTCTTTTCTTTGGGCCTTTTCGGTTAACCATTCAGTTCCATTTACCTTGATTGTTCAAAGCAATACCAATCTGGCTATCACAATTCTGATTGGCTACTTTGAAAACACAGTTGAAATAAGTTATTGATTTCTTCTCAATTTCAATTCGGACGATTTTGTACTCTAAAGATTGTCAGACGAATAAAGTTTTCTGTACTAAAATGTTTTCGCTGTTTCGTGTTGTACTGTTTCATTTCTAGCAATACGTTCTCTCGTAACATTACTCGTAGTAAGAAAACTGTTCTTTGTTGACTATGTTATTTGACTAAAATGCAGTTCAAATGTGCTTCAATGTGCTTTACAGGTAGCATATGTCCTGCTGGATTTTATTGCCGTGCAGGATCTTCTGAGCCAACACCTTGTGACGGTGGAAAGTACTGTCCGCATGCCGGTCTCTCATCGCCGTACGCGGATTGTTATGCAGGTTATTATTGTGACTCGGCCTCGACTTCCCCAACGCAACATATCTGCCCACCAGGGAGCTACTGCCCGTCAAGATCATCTGCACCAACATTATGTGACATTGGAACATTTGCCAACGGAACGATGAACACGAAAGTATCTGATTGCCAGAACTGCACAGCCGGCTCCTTTTGTGAGACCAAAGGATTGGCTAAACCAACTGGATACTGTTCAGCTGGGTATGATACGATTTCCTATCACTAGCGATCGAGTTACTTTAAATTTAGACCAGAAGTGACCTTGCGAAGACTTTATAGTGATGTGACACCACGTTTTCATATTTAAATGATGTGTTCAAGATCGACAGAAATTCTTTAGTGGGAAGCTCAACAATCTCATAAATCTGAAGAAAAGTGCAATTATTTTCTCTTAAGGGCAGCCGTGTAACCAGCTCACATGTACCTATTGGTGTTGTTATATAGCCTAATTCACAAACGTAAATTTTGTTGGCTTTTTTAAAATCGAAATCATCATCATCATCATCATCATCATCATCATCATCATCATCATCTTCATCATCATCCTCCAGAGAATTTACACCAAGGAAAAAAAACAAAAACAAGCCAACTCTAATTAATAAAAGTCGAGATTTGCTGGATTAAGCCAATCCTTGTTCCTCCTGCGGAATATGGAGTACGAAGAGCGCAAGGCCACTTCAGTACGTTTGCTGAGGAGTTTCTTACTGTCAACGCCATGTTTCGTTAATAATGATTCGAATTTTGAAATATTTTTTGAATAAAAGCCTAATGTCAATATTCCTAACGTTATGTAAGTAACCTTTTTGCCGTTTGCGTCTACAAGGTCACTTCGAAGATTTCTGTATTTATTTTCTTTATACTCCTTCGAGTGATTTAAATTTATTTCGAAGCAGACTGTAAGTTCTAAGACAGTTACAATATTGCCCTCCGTTAAAGCCATGTCTGGCCGTAAAGACTTGAATAACAAACCTGGCTTCTGATAACCAGGGAGGTCTACAAATAGTTGAAGAGTCTCTTTAACTAGAGGCCTGCAAGACGCAGAAAATTGGTAGGTTTAGGAATGGGTAATATCAAGTGCTTCTATCCAGAAATGTCGACTGAAGGTGATGCACGGTGTCTGCTTATTCAATTCTCTTGCTTATGAAATGACATATAGAAAAATTGAATATATGGTTGTTTCATCTGATAGAGGTCGATAGTTAAATATACTGTTATGGTGATTAGAAAGCATTGAAAATGTACTGGACATATAGCAAATATGTAACCAAACCAGCGGAATTTAAAGTTTCGAGCCCGTAACCCTCGCATTCTTAGTGGGTTTTTTTAGCAATTGTGCTAGGTTTCATGCTCTATTTAAATAGTCTTCACGTTAACTTATAACCCTCCACATCTGGACATCGTCCAGCCTCTCTGTGCTAGTGACTTGAGCAGGAAAGGACAATCATCCCGCCCCTAAATCTATTTGAAGCCTATTAGATAATACAATGCATTAACAAGGAGAGATGATTTAGCATGATAAATCGTAATTCTGTGTATATAAGAAGACAGAATTTTGTTATTAAGCATAAGTGACATTCAAATTGAAAGCAATTTAGAAATGCTCCGAATATATGAGAAATAAATGTTGTCAAATGTTTGAAGTAAATGAAGACTTATATGGTTCTGCTTTGCAGTTTGTTTCATTGTACTTATAATTTCTTGTTATGCCTCTACCTTATCAGGATCTAACCTTTATAAAGTTTTTTAAAGATATATCTTTTACAGTAGTTATTTAAAGTTATTCACTGAATACCTTTTTGTTGAGAATGTAATATTTTGAGACTTATTGACTAAATTTTATAGTTTATCAAATGCAAGGTTTACTGATTTATTTTAAATCAATAAATAATCTCATAGAGGACATATTCCTTGTTTATCGTTCTTTCTTTCAGCTCTTAAGCAGTGACGTAAGGAATCATTATTTTATGTCTAGGAGATCTGTTATCTCAGTCGGTAAAACCTGGTCTAGCAAGGGGGCAGTTGATGGCTTGAATCCAGGCTAGGTCAATAAATTGAAAGCTTTCAATGTACGTCTAGCAGGAAAATGGTTAAATTGCACGGTCTGGGGAAGTATAAAGACGGTGAGGAAAGGAAATGGCAACCCCGCCTCATTAAGTCGTGCCTAGGGACATGAGATCCTCTATGACTGAACACCCTAAATTTTACTTTTAAAACCTTTACTTTTAAAACCTTTACTTTTAAAACCTTTACTTGATATATAATTTCTACCTTTACAAACATTCCTTTTCAGTTGGATCAACAACATGTTATAGCCCCCTGAAGCCATTTGCAATAACCGAAAGTAGTTTAACACCCTAAGATTGTAAATCATGGCTCCATTCGTAATAAGAGAAACAAATACTTCCGTCACTTGTGAGGGATTGTAAACCTACCTGCTTCGTTTCAGTGTTTATTTTTACTTTGTGATATTGAGACTTCTTTTGCAAGCAAAGTTTGATTTTTAAGAAGCAGGTGGCACAACATCAGTATAACCTTAGGTGTGGAATTCGTCGAATCTGAGAACGTGAATTGCATTTATCAATAAACAACTGTTTTAATATATTATTTGACCACGCAAAGCTTATCTTATGGAATAATACAGCCGTCGGGCTATCAAGCCATAGCCATTTTTCTATTACTGTGACTCAATGAAGAGACTCTCCGATGCATACGTCGCCGTAGAATACATATAACTGAATACGTTGACATGGATGGTTATTAGCAAAGCATTTAAAGTAATGCAATAGTATCATAAACGAGTGTTAAGATCACCGCCTATGACACCATGAGCAATTGAGGATAAGTTCATTGAAACACTTTGCTCCGATGTTGTCTACGTTGTAATTACTGCAAAAAGGTATTATTTCGCTCTATGTTCGCTGTGTCTTCTTTCTAGCGTCAGCAAGGATGTAAGTGTGCTTGAAAATGCCACTTAGTGTATTATTGTTATAGTATGTCTGGAGTCGGCAAGCGAGCTTCAAAGGGAGCTGCCGCATACTTCATTTAAATGGAATTCAGACAGTCGGCCGAATCTCATGAATTTTGGTAACACGACTTAAACGTATACGCCTCTTTATAATCAGTCGGCCTCACAATTTTGAGACTGAAATTTGATTAGCATTCTAAGTTATGTGCTCGATAGTCTCCAAAGCTGAACTTCATCTATTGCCAACAGATTTTATCAATCGATCCCTGAAGGATACGAAAAGTTGATAATCGACTGCACATGACTCTTTTGTTAGCAGTGACATAGTTGCTGATCCAGCTTGTTGAGGATTTTGAATTGTTAAATTGCATAAAATAATTAATAAACTCAAACAGTACGTTATAGGGATGAAGTTAGATTATACATGTACTCCGTCTGCTATACAACTTCCGACGGACTATGAAAGTGCATTTAGGAAGGAAGTTACTGGAAAAAAAGATAGTTTGAATACAAAGAAATGTATGACTTGGTTGTCGTAGGAGTTTTAAAGCGAGAAGTCTATTAATGCCATTTGCCTGACAATAACAACTAGAGCATTCCCCTCGCTAGATTAGGCAAATTGTCTAACAGAAAAATTGCTGGGATAACATTATTCTTGTAAAAATGTCCCTTAAAAATGCCTTTCCCATACTCATCCAAGTGTAAGGTGCTTATCACCTGGCAGACACTTGTGGGTATTATACACTGAATAGATTTATATTATCGTATCAGAATTGAACTATAGCAAGGCACTTTCTTCTCTGTTGTCCTTTTCCCAGGATCAACTGATAGATGCATTTAAGTATAAAATCCACACGCAAAATGTAATTACTTATTCTACAAAATTGTAAAAATATTTCTAAAGTCTGTGCAGATTTCAAAACTTTAATCTACATAGATAATTCTAAACTCTGAAATGAATACTTTCGAATACGTAACTCTGAAACTCCAAAATGATGTAACTCTTCACCCCTGACTCTCAGGTCATAAGCAATTCTCTCTACAGCAGTCATAGTCGTTACCTACGATATGTAACTACGTCCATAATAAAGTGCATCCCAGATTAATTTTCACACTGGGCCGGTAATTGTTGACAGATATAATTTGGCTATGAATAAGGATGGCATCCTTATAGTCACCTGGCTACAGTAGTCAGCTTGTAAAAGTTATTCTTGGGAATGTCGCATCGCAGTGGTCGATTGCCATCTTTCATGTTTTACCACAAAAAATCCTTTAAACTGGACACAGCCATGGACGTTGGCCATCTCTAAAAAAACGGTTGCGTCCGGTTGTGGAATGTCTATGTTAACCAGACTATCAGATGATTACTATGACAATTTTATGTTAGAGCCGTGTCCTTCCAAGTAGTAAAAAACCCTAATGATGAAGAATTCTAGAGGCAGAAGAAGTCCGATTATCCCTTACGTTTATTACAAAATGGCTACTTGTAGTGTCCGAGCGCACGAGACTTGCTACAAGTAGTATCAAGATAAGGAAAACGACATTGTTAGATCTACGTACCCGAATACCAAGGGCCGCAGCGACGGGCAGACCAGGGGGTCATGGCGTCCACTTTTTGACAGAAAAGATCTGAATGTATAATATATTTTGCTGTTAAAACACCCTGAGGCACTATTCATACACTCTGACAGCTCAAAAGTGGCAGGCACATGCTACACAGCTTCAATACAACTTATAGATATATGGAGGCGATGGTCTTTGCAGTTAAATTCACCCCCTCCTCACATCTTGGAGCGTACTGCGGCGCCTGAATAGAAGATACGTTTATCTTTTATTGGTGCCAAATCCAAGTCTAAAAGCTCCATGAAAGGTCTATTATAGCAAAATAAAGCAAGAATTTAGCGTGTGATTTCATCATGTACTTTTATGCACATAGTCAGTCATACAATCTGTGTCCTAATTGGACACAACGGAACCTCAACAAGAAATTGCAAAGCAAAGAAAACCCAATAGCATAAGCAGTTAAGAAAATTTTAGAATAGTTTTAGATAATTTAAAGTATACAGTCAACAGTGACACATGATTTACTTGCCACGTTGCAATGGTTTACGATGCTAAACTTTGTAGGCCTATGCTATCTAAAGAAGCTAGATCTCTATCACAGCATATGCTACTGATGACAGCGTTGTACTCCTGGAAACATTGACGACGGCGATGCCACCTTCTTTTTTGTTTTTTAGGCAGACAACATGTAGTATGGGCAATGACATTCTATTTGTCATTGAGTATGGGCCTCGCGTCCTCTTTGATACGGTAAAATCTTTAAAATCCCAGGAAGAAGCACTTTCCAACGTGAACCTTATAGCACGCCTTAATGCCACGAATATCTCTACGCGGATGGTTTTGAATTGCAGCGTAGAATTTTCCTTCTTCAAAGTCACATCGATTTAAGCCGTGTTAAAGCTAAGCCTGATGTCACGGTTAGCTTGGGCGTTTCTGGTATCATTAGTAGCCTTAACGAGAAGAAGGCCGGAAAGTTGCTAGGACTGTGATGGAAAATTGAAATTGCGCTGACTTAAAAACTTTTAGTCAGAACATCCATTTTATGTGTTCATCTGTCTATTATTATCTCTGTTTTGTTTACATGTCGAGCTATTTTGTAGGATTTAAATAAAGTTTGCAGATATATTTCATTTCTAATTCTTCTGATCAACAGTATTTGTATAACACGTATAAATAGTTCCAAAAGAGGGTTAATATTAAACACAGTTCTTGCCAGCTTAATTTAACCCTTGGCTGTCGTGACATCAGTTGCAGCAATGACCTTTTATTAGTGTCTTCAGCTCTCAAAGCAGGCTGTCAGCTGAACAAATTTCACGTGTTATGTCGGTAAGTTAAACAACGTCGGAAAGCTTGATCTTTCTGGAGCAAAGTTAATTCCATCTCGTGATTTACCAGCAAAACGTTAGCTTCCTGTATTCAGTATCAGTATTAATCAGTCTTTTCTTCCAATTTATCTATAATTGTTAAACATCTATTATTATTACTATTGTTATTATTTATTTATTTATTTTTAAGAGGTTGGTTTGGTTTTGGTTTTTTTTATTGTTGCCGTTGTTTCTCGTAGTTGCTTTTGTTGTCGTCTTTTTCTTGTGAACTAGAACTGTTGTATTATTTGCAGTTTAACATGCCAAGTATTTGCGAGTGTTTGACTGTAGTAAGATATATGTGAATAAATACATCGTGAGTTTAAAAAGAATCATAATTTAGTAAATAGGCTTGGTCTATCACTCGCCTATGTCCAGGCTAACAATTAAATGCGTACCTTTCACATAACATTTGTCGAACCAGCAATAAGGGGAATGATAACAGATCTACTGATGACAAGTGTAGAGGTCACGTATTCACCACATCATTCCAATCAGATATGAAGCGGTCGAAATTCTTAGTATTATCGAGGGGAAGTAATGAGTATATAGGACTACATCCGTAACGAGCACAGTATTATACCAGTAGATAGCTTGTAAGTAGTTACTCTTTTGAGTGCAAATTGATTAAGTGAAACTGTAATAAGAAGTTGAAAAAGCGTTTAAAGATCCAGCAGTATCCGGAATTATCGTTAAATCGGTCATCAAACGTTGTAAATATATGACGATGAACATGGAGATATCAAGTATTGACAATATCACCTGAAGCTCGAGCACGGAGTTAAGGCCATGGTGAGTTAGAGGCGTCTCCTTAAATTTCCTTTTCAAAATCAATTAAAACTAGAGGCAGGAAATATAATAGCGAGGGTTTTTATACTTATCTCTATTTTCAGACTTTCGCTCGCTCTGATAATCACACACATACTTTTGGAGTTTGAGGCAGAGGGAAGAAATATTCCCAACAATCTCTTCACCGCGTGGGAACGTTAATGATATTTTAGAAATTGTATTTAAATATATTCGTGTTAGCTGTTAGACTCCTCCCCCTTCCACACACCCACAACCACCCACACTAGTTTTATACTGACATGAATGGGTACTTGGGCAATAAATTAGTATTTGCTCATTGTTACAGTTTTAAGCCTTTCTAGGTCACCAGAGGTGAAAGTGGTTCGTTGTTGTATCCCTGAGGAATAACAAGATCGTTTTACAAATTATACCTAAAACCTTCAGGAAGAAAAAGTAATTGATGTTTATTTTCTGTCCCAATTTAGTGTTCTTACTAACTATTGGCAGGCAGCCAACGGGAAACAATAATTTGCTTAACTAGCCATTAATCAACTGCGCTGCTTTGAAGATCAACTTTCAGTGATTTGATACATCACGATACCTTAAGCTTTCAGTGCAGCTAATCAAAGGATCTCTAACTGATTAGGCACACGATGATGTGGATTTCCGTTACTTGTGCCATCTTGTGGTTGAATTTGAAATGTACAGAATAGTTTAAAAAGTGAACATGGCAGGTGTGAACAATAAATTAAAAATAAGAGACAAACGAGTGGCTTGATTTGCTATATTGATATTTATCTGATAGAAACTGGTCGTGCTCTGGATTCGTTCCATCATAGCCGTTGATTAACTAAGGTGCTGGGTGGGTACCAGGCAACGCTTGATGAAAGTGGGGCCATGAAGGTAAAAACACGTGGAAGAAACAATGGAATTGCTTTATTAAATAGTTAAGGAAAATGTTTCTTAACCCACTAGCTGTAATTCCGCAAAGCCCTACCCCCCCAAATTCAATGTTTTTAACTTAAATATTACCTCATTTGGATTCTGCGAGACGGTTAAATATTTTGATCTTTTCTACGTTCTTATTAAGCTTATAACGACACATACTTTCCGTTGAGAATCTCTCTTGCTAGGAGAAGACGAATTCGATTTAATAGGCCTATTAAAAACTGTTTCGTTTACCTGTTGCTATAAACACATGATAAGTACTTTTAAGAAAAACTGAACTTCAAAATATATGCCAGCGTAAATACTATATTTACATTTCTTAACAAGACGCTTAACCAAACTGTCTAATTAACAATCTGAATCAATAATCGTCATTTTATTACTCCGAGAAACTCCTTCTCTCAATATGTGACAAAATTGTTATTAGCATCAAAATATTTTCAGCATCGTCTACTGATATAGATTTTTTTAGAAATAAAGAAGTGTAACAAAAAGATCTGGTTACTTTTGTTATTTAGGGTTTTACGTATATCTTGTGGTAAAATCTTCCTGCTGATCATACTCTCAAAACGTATTTGTCTCTTTAACTCTTGTGCCTCACCCCCACCCCCCCTCACATCCCAGGCACCGGGGCTGTTCTTTGTGTCCAGCGCTCTTTCAAAGGCATTAATGTTATGTATCATTTTCTCTGAAACACTGAACATCGAGGGTTAGATATTTTTAGGATATTTATCGGTTATAACCAGGTTAAAAACTAAAAGAAATGTAGCTTGGCAATACTTACTATGATGCAAGATCTTATTTGAATAAATTTAACGTTTAGGTTTTCATCTTTATATTTTCAAACATCCAGGGAGGTTTGTTTTTCTCCTTCCGACAGACTTGTCCTCGCCTTTTCTCCTGTAAATGAGAAAATCTTTCTTACAATTTTCATACTTTCTGTCGAAAATGTTCCTTATTTAACTTATTTGAGGAATATATAAATTGTCGATTGATTAAAACAACCTAGTCTAAACTTCAAAAGTTTCTATTTTAACTTAACAGTACGTAGAGCTCATGAGATTGTTTGTTTATTAACCTAAATCTCGAGGAAAATTATGTTAACCAGATAGTCGACCTCACAGACCCTATCCATTGTATTTTGTCCGAAAGAAGAATACAAACCTCAACCGTTTGAAGTGCATAGTTGTCTACAATACAGATTGTATGATCATAACAACAGAGAGTATGTGCGGAAATATATAGTAGTCTGTATGAGAAGAAACTTTACCATCATTAAATTAGCAGTAATAGTTGTTACCGTTACCGGTGATTAGCCTTAAAATTGAAAATGATAAAGTATTGGCTTGTCCTGAAGGTTTTATTTGTGGCATTGGCTGTGCCAATATTCTCAATAATCTTGTCCATGGCTCGAAATATCATGTAATCAAATAAGGAGATAGAAACTCGTATTTCACTCGTATTCTTATCAATTCTATTTCCTTCAAAATTTCGACAATGGTAGAGGCTGCACCTCATTTCGGATTTTGAAACTTACAATTCTTCGGTACGTTATCTTACTGGGCGTTACGCAAGGCAGTGCTAGTATTTCAGGATTTATATCTCATTTTTCATACTTTTTCGCAGCCTCGGGGTCATTGTGTAGAGAGGAAACAGTCATTACAACAAAATGAGTTTTTGGAAAGAAATGAGATTGTACTACATTGTTTGATAGCTCTTTTGATGTCTAATCGTTGTCATTTATAAGAAAGGGATTCATTGACTCAGTTGCCATGGACAAGGCGATAGCATGCGTCAGAATCTTCAAGTGAGCCTAAAGTTGTGTTTATTTTTCATTCAGGGAAACAACTCTTACTGACTTATTGCCTCCGAATTATTCAAAGGCTTTGGAAGTGAAGCGTGCACCGTTACGGCTCTTTAGAAGAGCTTGCCCTTATTCCAAAATGGCATCATAAAATTTCTCGGACAATTAGCCCAGCTTCACTGCTACTTCACAAGGACAGGCTTGAATCTGCAGGAAAACTGGACCTCATTTATTGTAACCTAAAGCTGTTTTCTTTCAGGTGAGTGATAAGCTTTTATTTCGTAGATATACGCTAATTAATCTAATTATTAGCAAAATAACACGAAATGTTCAACTAGTCTAACTTTGACAAGATTTATAATGATCCATTTGCCCACGTAAACAACGGACTGCGAAGAGTAGGACTTCGAAGAAACAACAATCATGACTATAATTGCTTACCAAGATTTCTTTAAAAGCAGAATTTGTAAATGGAAGGAAAAGCTAGGATAAGCAAGAAAAATCGATTATCTACGCGCCATCAATTTCTGCTCTATTCAAAGCTTGGCTACGTTAGTACGTCATTGGCCTCGTAACAAGATAGTGTGAAGTAGAAGTAGAAGAATATATGTTCAATGATATCAAGTCATTCCTTCATCACTCCTGTACCACAAGCGGTAGGCATAAACAAACAAAACGTGCCAACTCATACTTAAGTATTATGTTGATTATTTATTGGAAGACCTTCGCCCTTCATACCATAATATGATTACTTTGGTTTCATTTGTCACAAGTCAATAAGTCCTACACGTATAAACCTTGCAGTTAGACACTTCGCTTTTCTCACAAACGCTTTTCCTACGCCTTCTGTTCACATAAAAGCGGGACATTAACATTTCAAACTGAACTTAGTAACTAGTCAAAATAAACAACCTTTGCCAGAGAGAATTTGAATATCAAAGTAAGTTCCATATCTACCAGGTCAAAACTGGCGCACTACCTGTAACAATCAACTCGACTTTGCTGTTGCCGAAACAACAGAAGGTAAGGTAATGTCTCTTCGCTCAACTTGTAATTTCCAATTCTTAACCTAATATGCACGACTGTGCTGCCAACGTGAAGCCCACAACCTGATAGACCTTGGGTTCGATTTCCTCTCTGCGACTTGTTCGATTCCTTTGTCATACCGTCTTCGAATTCCTTTGCTGTCGTTGAATCATAACAGCTGTGAACATGGCTTAACTCCAGGATATTTTGACGCAGTAGCGACCATGAGCTCCCTGTGATACGTACTGATAACGATACTTATCAGTTAGTAATCTCTGATCCAAAAGTCAGATTGAAAGCCACGTCAATGTAATATAGCCCGTCATCCCGTTAATGTATCGCAGATTTTCTTGCCCTCAGAAAACACAACTTGTGGCCTGCGAAATGTAAATTGACTTGATAGCATTGACACGTGTTTGTTAAAATGCTTATTTGTGCACTATGGAACATAAGGCTGGTGGACGGGAGCCTGTTAGGAAGCCCTCTTTCACATGCTACATTTTAGTTTCATTCTGATAGTTTCTAATACTTACAGTCACAGCCTCCGCTCCGCCATTTAAATTACTAAATCATAATATCTACCAGTAGACCAGATTGAGGGCAGTTAATAACTATTAGATTTGCTGCTTCGTTCTATTCCTCTCCCCTCCCCTCCCCTCGCCCTTCAGCGTCCCATTCTGCTTGAGCCACGTGTCTACCCTGATATTTTATGCTTAGATCGGAAACAGTAACCTTTTTTGATTATTAAGAAAGAGAGTGTGATTTTGACAACGTTGTAGCTGCCCTACCGTATCGCCTGTGCGAGAAAATTTGACTTATATTCAGACCCTGGAGTGCGAAAAAGTATATAGCAGTGCTTCAACTGTGGGCTATCTCAAATTAGATAAATCACCTAAACATCATCTATATAGAAAACTATAGAAAATTATTCTTAACGAACGGGTCAAGTTATCGACCCAGGTTAAATGCATGGATGAGCCTCAAAAGTAATGTTGAATGAAGAGGTTTCATTTGGTTAGTTAGATAATTTGATACTACGACCTTTTGTGGACTTTTTACACTGGAAGCGTTCGTAGCACCACTAGCATCCATATGGTTTGTAAACACCTCAATTCGACGTTTCTGTAATCCTTCAGCATCAGTGTCCTAACCGAATTTACAGTCGAATCTAACTGATTAGAAGATGGTAACAGCCGTAAAATGTTTTACAACGGAAAGGTCAGCATTTATGTGTATAAAATGTCAACGTGAATGAGAATCGTTGCTTGGAACTACTGTACTATTGGTAACATAGGGAGCTGTAGGGTTCAGAAGACTCAACAGACTATTACGTGTATCTGCTTAGAAAACACTTGGACAGGCGTTAAAAAAATCAAATCCTCCTCGTTCAGAGGGAAGAGGGGGCACTGGACCGTATATTGAGAGGGCATCTTGATGCTTCCAAAACAAATAGCACTCATGTAAGGTATTTGTGCTTTCACATGCTATTTGTACTGTTTTTGTGTTGTTTATTGTTTACTGATATGCCAGAAGTATTCATGTTTCTAAAACAACAAGGAGTCCATTAACTGCTGCTGTATTGATAGTCTTTGTTTTGATACGTGCCGTGAAACGACAGTTTCGGAAACCAGAAAGGACGAACAATAATACAAACAAGAGTGTTTGTGATACGGACATAGTGATCGTGTTGACCTATTTTAAAATGTCAATGAAAGGGAAAGCAATCTCGAGTCCTGGTCATTTAGTAATGCAAATTTAAAAAATTCAAACATAGCAATATAACTTTTAAGGTATTTGTATTATATTGAGTGCAAGCATCTCATTTGAGCAAGGAATGTTATCGACAAATAAAAACGGTAGCTTCTTTTCTTTTGATACCAATACAAAATTTGTTTGGGGAGCTGAAACTTCCTGGCTCTACTCTCTTGGTCTAAAGCATTTGCTCTCCATATCTACTCATAAAGTGCACTTACGTGATAACATGTGAAGACCCATAGCCTAATCATCGTAAACCGTATTGAAATACTACGTTTTTTTGCTTTATTAAAACAAAGAGATAATCAGTTACGTTGGAAAGATTACATGAAGCAAGCACCAATGCTCTCGTTTGCGTAATTTGTTGCGAGAATTACTTCTAAAAATATCGTAGATTTGAAAAAACCATTTATGTTAGGGATGTCAAGGTTGGGCTGTCAGGACCGGGCTGTCAGGACCGGGCTGTCAGGACCGGGCTTTCAGGACCGGGCTTTCAGGACCGGGCTGTCAATATCGAGCTTTCAGGATCGGGCTGTCGGGACTGACCTGTCATGGCCGAACTGTCATGATAGGACTGACGCAATAGGGCTGACAAGATCAGGGGCAGAGAACTCTTAAGCGAGTCTGATACTCTTTCTAGCTAACAGGAAGGAGGTCCACCTTGAATCCCAAACAAGCAATAGGTTAACCAAACAGCGGTTACGTTTAGTTGTCAGTCAATGTCTTATTTCCAAATCCTTGCTTAATGAAATTGGTAACTGTCACAAAGTGTAGAAGTTCCCTGATTTTATTAAAGGCGAGGAGAACATTGACGATAACAATGACAGTGTCCATGACATAGTAAGTGACCGTGTTGATGTCGCAATCGGTGACAATAGGGACAATCAATAATGACTAGAACGGTGATACCGAGAAGTTTGATGACGAAGAGATGAAAGTAACAATAATAATGACAGTGATAATGACAATATTAATTATGCTGGTGATCGATTCGACTGAAAGTTATTGTTTCCTATTTTTGCCTTTTCCCGTGCAAAATTTCCTATTTTGTCATAGGTTTATTGAATGAAATTATAGGATAAGGCAACATGGTGTCAAGTAGCTTTGCTTAATGGACACAGCAATTTTGTCTCACCCCACATTACTTGAATATTTCGACAACCCCGCCCCCACTCGTGACTTCATCATCGAGCATACCTCCGAAGAGGTCACCTCCGTATGCCCCAAAACCGGACACCCCGACTTTGGCGCCATGACCATACGCTACGTCGCAGCCGACACATGTGTTGAACTGAAATCACTCAAACTGTATTACCAGGCATCCCGTAGTGAAGGAACCTTCTACGAAGCGGTCACCAATAAAATTTGCGATGACCTCGCCCAGACCATGAAACCCAAATGGCTTGTCGTGCAGTCGAACTGGAAAGGCCGAGGCAGTATCTCTTCCCAAATAACTGCCACCTTCGGTAACGTACCCGTTCATCACCTTCACTGATTCACCAACCCTATTGGTCTCTCCGTATGATACCCTGGATTATCGCTGGCATCCTCGCATACCTCATCGGGTCGATTCCCTTCGGCCTGCTCATCGGGTTCATCGACGGTATCGACATCCGTCAACACGGTTCATGTAACATCGGTGCAACAAACACAGGTCGCACCCTCGGACGAAAATACGGCCTGCTCTGCTTCGCACTCGATTTACTCAAAGGGTTCATCCCCGTATTCCTCACAGGGTTTTATTTTAACCTGCTCAACA
>JAAAKL020002701.1:0-25162 GCA_010016065.2 Carybdea cf. marsupialis auct. non (Linnaeus, 1758) | reverse complement strand
AAAAAAAAAGAAAAGAGGAAAGAAAGAGAGAAAAGAAGGAGGGAAAGAGAGAGGGGGGGGGGGGGGGGGGGGGGGGGGGGGGGGGTAGGCAGGTAAGAATTATTACTGATCTTTTGAACATCAGATATAGAATGAAGAAAAAGAAAATGGAAAGATAAAGCCAATGCTCATCCTTATCTACAATTGTTTACGATGATGCAAGTGAAGTGTTTAAAGGTACCCACATGGGATTGATATTGCTACGTGTTTTCAAAACAAGAGTAACCGAAAAAGTATCTGTCTTACGGATGATGCTCTCAGTAACGGGTTACAATCTGATCCTATCCCATACGTTTTATGCGAAAGTTATCTATCTTTACTCCGAACTGTTGTGGTTAGTATCTAGTGAAGAAACTTTTCGATAAATAATCAGATCTTCAAATCAAAAAATTCACAATGTTTGCTTTCGATAAGAAATCGAGCAGCTGTGAGCTTAGTAGAAACATTATTATTAAAGTTGAGCTCTACTTTTTCATCTGTAAACAACTTAAAATGTTGTTTAAGAGAGTCAAAAAGCGGAAAATGATAAAAATCAGAAGTGCATAGAAATGTATAGAAATAATATGTTCATTGCAATACTGAAAGGTTCAACAGTCTGAATATCAATTGTGCAACTTGCTGTTCAGATAGAATGAACTTGCTGTGCAATAGAAAATGCATATACATAAAACGTTATTATTTTAGATTTTGAAAAAAACGTACATGCTGCATGTTTTGAACTATTTATCAGGCTTATGTGCAGCAGTTAAAACTGATCTTCAGATATCTTTCGTTTGCATAGCATTTAAGAGATTTGCATACAATTTGCCGACTCCTGTTACCATGCACAAATTCTAATAATGTACTTGTATATAAAAAATCGGAAGGTTACCAGATGCCTCTTATGTTTAGATGCTTGAAGATTCATCATGTCGTTTAATCATCCATAGAAATTTAGGCATCGTGTGTCACCCACATAGTCAAAAGATTCACACAGGCTGATGTAAAAGCAATTTTATTGGCTATTGCCCACGTCGTTTTCAATAAATATAGACCTCTAACTTAGTGTTGGTGATTCCATTCCAGAACGTCCTTCTCTTAATTATTGCCCTTGTGTACAATTCGAAATGCAGAAGCCCGCAAAGCTGAAAAACAAATCAGTAATCCTAAGAATCTGAAATTCAATTCAGAGCAATCAAGTGATAGGATTTCATGCCCTCGCAAATTTCCTTCAGTCTTAGTCATAAAGTATGAATACTATAATATCCCCTCCTGAATTTTTTTCAGTCATTATAGACTTTGTCTCCAGGAGTAAATATAATCTAAATATACAAGCAGGGATAGTTAGGGAACATCCATCGAAACTATTCTGTGTATGAAGATATTGACTGTCAGTGGCGAATCTTGCTGCAAGGCGAGTTTAAGCCAAGAGCAAAAAACTTGAAGCAATATTTTGCAGGGGGGAGGGGTGATTCGGGTGATGCCCAAATAGCGCTTTACCTTGTAGATAGAGTCCAATATCTTTGCAGCAGGCTTTAGATAAAGTCTGCAGTGTAAAGCACACAGGCGCAGCTATTAGGGACATCTTAACAGGGAAAACACAAACACAATCCTCGCGTTTTCATAAGTTTTCTGCTTTGCCTAAAAGTACACTGGTAGTTTTAAGTAGGAAGCCTTGTGGATTGCTGGGGAGGACTTTGTGATGCTAGGAGATAAATGAAATGGATAAAGAATTTGAGGTAAGGTACCAAGTTTAGGAGATGATAGACGGACTTCAATATCAATAATCTCTGGTATATCAAGTAATTTAGCTTTTAAGCACCACTCGTTTGCGATAGAAATTATTGACGTATTGATAGATGCAGTAAAGAATTATTTGCATACCTGAAATCACATGCCTTTTGGGGAGCATGTTAGTATACAGTACATATGTGGCCCTGTACTCATGCTGCCATCTCTATACTACCTATTAATGGAAAGCTAGCAGCAATTTTTGATCATTGTTTTGAAAACTAAGAAAAACCAATGGAGCTGAGGAATCGATGTCGTTGTCAACATCGGCGTTTCGAGAGGGATAGCGACGAACAGTTAGGTATCACACATTTATACAAAAATAGAGCCCATGTCATCTTTAGAGTTGATTCCTAGCAAAAAATAACACGCAACAAAGCGACTATTTATGTCAAAAATGAGCTAGCATACCCAGAAAAAAATTGCCACAATGTCATATACTCCTTTTTAAAATGCTAATTGAAAAGGAAATTGAGTTTGAAAGGGATGTACGAGTAAGGTGGGTACAAAATAATATCAAGTACTAGTTGTTTGGGATTTAGCCAAGCTGGTCTATGAAAAATTTCCATTTTTCTCTAACCCCTTGCACATTGCTGCAAAGGGCACGGGTGCATTATCCTTCTAATGACCTGTCCGATCTTAGTATGCTCTCGTGGCAAAAACACAAACAAAGGATCCTTAGTTCTTTGCCCTTGTAAGGGAAAGCTCACGGTTTGTTATACCCTACCTCCTCTCCCTTCTCCAAATTTTTAAATACCCAGCTAGCTGGAAGTAAAAAGCCAGGATTTCTCTGTTGTTTTTATGATATCCTCCATATTAGCAGATCAGCCACTACTACTCTTGACGAGCACGATGTAAGCCATGTGAATAATAAGGGTGACTGAGCCCCACAAAACTGTCTTCCTTTTCAACTTGACCCCTTACTGTCCCTTACTTCAGGTTGTCTAAATCATCCCCTAATTACGCTGAATCCGCTTCGTATTTCCTGAAAAAGGAAGGGAAAGAGGAGACTTCATAATTTGAAATCTGGCACAAAAGTTAAAGAAGAATTTAACAAAATTGTTTCGTATGGAGGTCCGTCCTATCCTGCTCTAAGATGTAAAATTTTATAAATTTAGAAATTGACAAAGCATCAGAAATGCGATGACTAGTCCATGACAGGATCTGCATATAGATGGGATAGGAACGATATGATGCAAATTGATGATAAGCACATATTGACAAGAAAAAACCTACAATAGAGACTCTGAATAGTTTAAGAGCTTAAACGAGGTACTAGAAATACCCTACATTGGGAAAAGGAGGACTTGATAATGTTTTGTATTTTATCTAATAATGGCACAGAAACGAAGACTAGATCCGATGACTAGTCCGTGACAGGACCTGCATATAGATGGGATAGGAACGATATGATGCAAATTGGAGATAAGCACATATTGATAAGAAAAAACATACAATAGTTTGTACAAAGACGTAGAAGAATCCTACATTGGGAATTAAAGATTAATCTTCTCTACTTCATAAAGTCACATATTTATGTATTCAAGTCTTAGATATACTAAATTGACCTTCTAGAACTTATCTTGGCGTTCTATACTTACAATATATATGAATAGAATACTTGCAATGTAGTTTAGCAAGTATAGGATTGTATTTTCAAGAAAGTGTTTGATACGAAGACAGCTTCTATATTGAAACATCAAAGACAACCATTAAAGACAATGGTGTACCTAAAAACAGAACATGTTCTCAGGAACTGCAATACACATTTCTGATAAAACAAAATCTAAAACAAAAGAGACACCAGGGCGAATTTAACATGAAAGTGGGGAATTTGCAGGAAAGATTTTTCACGCTGAGATTAGAAAGGGAATTCTAACACATGCCAAGCACCTTCTTTGTTGATTTTTGAGCTATCATAAACAAGAACAGTTGACTGTTGGAAAGATACATTCCTAAAGAAACTTAACATTTACCAGAATTAAAAAACTGGATTTCCCCGTTGGCATAGATAAATCAATTTAAAAGACATTATTTCACTTTATCATTTTAAAGAAACACTCAACGGTGCGTAGTTTTTGTAGGGAAGGCTTAGATTATCCTTATTGCAAAGAGCTACTTTGAAATTGTAAGCTGAAAGCAGACTACAAAATATAATACTTAAGTTCATTGGGAGGAGAAACATGCAAAGGGGATGAACTTGTGAAAAATACACAGATAAGGGATCAACAGTATAAGTCGGTATTTGACAAACAACAAGTCTTTGCAGACGTTCTTTTTCATTCTGTTTACTATTTTAATGATCACTAATCCAATCTGTAGTTGACGTGAGAAACTAAAGTCAACAAGTGCATCAGGGTTCACCTAATAGTTACATCTATTTTCAAGTGCCCACGCAAGACTCGACTCACGGAACTAGCAAATAATTGCTTTTCTCGTTAGTGCTAAACAGATGTTTTGCAATTATAACAACACACTAATTAAAACCGCCTTCTAATTACGAAAGGACGGAAACATTGACACTAGATATTGTGATGTTGCCTGGAACCGATATGTTTCTTTTTTAAAGCGATGTAAGTGAAATTGGTTATTTACATGGTCACACCCTCATAGTCATGTGTATTGGTTTGGCTTTGTGTATTTAAATCACCCTTGCAGTGGTTTATTGACGATCAAAGCCGAACATAGCCTACCGCATATTCCTCAGAACTACCCATATCAAGCCACCACACTAAAAGAAGTTAAAATCTACCTATCATTTCAAGACAAAAACTAGCAAAAACTGAGAATCAAATCAACTTAGAAATAGATTATGCAGGCTGCAATGATACATGTAATAATCATTAAAGAAATCATCACAATAATTATTGAGCATGTGAGATAATCTTTACTATATACTACATCTACAATTTTATGGGATTTCATTCTGATTACCCACATACTTTGTTGTTGATTATTTGCATTCCGCTCTCGTAAACTGTTAATGGCCATTCGAACCGTTATTGGATTTGAGCTTTGGAGTTGTTTGTCGTTATCATCGTCGGCGTCCGCAGAACAGCATTTGCCCATATCTGAAGGATTGAATTTAGAACGACACTGTTTATTTCAAAACTATCTTGTCAAAAAAACATCGTTACGCAGTGGTTTAATCGGACGCTACAGCAATCATGATCCAGGCTACTTATAAAACGGCACAGCATACTCTGGGCTAGACCTTTAAATATGCTGTAATTTCCCCACTCGACTTTACCGAATTGTCACAATATTTCTTTGGATGGCTTTCCAGCTTGTGATAGATGGGCATTCATGTTTCTCCTATAGTGTTATGTCCGTTAATAATTGGTCATCCATCTTAGAAGACCTCCCAACACCAAGGCAAAAACAAAAATTTAAATTGCGTAAATGAGAGGGAAACATATTACGCTTTTACGTCCGTAAATGTGGTGTATCTTTAGAACTTTTTATCCTGGAGACATTCATTTCAGCTTTTACTTTATTTCTAGCATTCTCCACGGAAAATGATAGGGCTGTGGCACTTAACGTTCGAAAGCCTTTGTTTGAAAATCGACTGTTAGATCGTAACGTGGTTGAACCCTTGTTCACATGTATCCAAGTCCTTGATTGTAGCAGCCATGCCTCTGAAGTATATGATAGTACCTTTAGAGTCCCTAGAAATATAAAAATAGATATTGATACCAATTTTCAGAAAGTGTAAAATTTTGGCCTTCTATTTTGATTTCCTCTTGGATAATTTAATAGTAACAATCTTCTAATTGATATTCAAGTAGGAAAGCTATGGCGAAATAAGGATTGTGGTTTTTCATCACTTGGGGCAAAAGAGGTTTAACGGTGCCTTCAACCACAAAATACGGCAACAGTTAGAAATTTTATCAAACTTTTAATTTGCTTAGGTTCAGCTTGAATGACTGTCAGAAACAATGTCACTAACACTCTCTTTCCTCCAGCATCTCTAAGCTCAAGGTTTGTGTTAAATTCTGTAAAAAATGTTGTTGCGGTTGTGAGAGTTTTCGCCAGTAGAAAGCTCCGATTGCTAGGTAGTCAATGAAAGTGCATTTGCTACAGGCGAAGTAGTACCAGATAGGAAGACTCGTTAGTGCCTTTGAATGATGATACCTATAGTATAGAGTAAAAAAACAACATTCTGCCGGTGAGACAAAAGTTGAAAATAAGCAGCAAGATTTCGACCTACCAATTTATGAACAAGCCACAGAACTCGATCAAGGTCATTAAGGTGAGATGAAGGGCACCTGTCTAGATATGCCAAAACTACTCAACTCAAAGTACATAATGACCTGAGAAGTTAGGGACGCCTAGAGTATGTTTTCCTAGTTCCTAGATTAGTCTAGAAGCATAGTCGATAGTAGCACGAACGTAAATCGCATAAAAAATTTTGGAAGAAGACTACACCTTCATTTAGGTGAACAGTATAACTCTGTCACATTATCTTACTTCTGTAGTTGTTAGACCATGTTCTTCTCTTAGAGCGAACTCAATGCTGTTGAATTTATAAAAAGTCAGAATCTTAGTCTTAGAACGTATACCTGAAAATTGTATGTATATAAATGCTGTGAAAAGAGACAATACTAAGGAATCGGAGTTGCCATCCAGGTTTTTTAATAAATCACAAAATTCGGCCTTCAGAAATGCCAAAAAATTACAATGCCATCTAAGCTCATTGATAAACAGTACTAAAACTATGTAGTCTAAGAATTTGTACTCTTTACGCCTTGGAACTACACTATTTATCATGCGAGTGGCGGCCCGTCCACAGGGGTCGGGAGGACTCAGCCTCCCTTAATATTTTCAAGAATAGGGTTGCCTTAATATATCCACCACAATTTCAATCACCACTTCATCCGCCAGCTCTCTGTAGCTTCAGCACCATTTTCTATTGGTAAATCTTAACACATATTCCTATCAGAATCCACAACATCGAACTCTATACCCTTCACTATATGTAAGTACTCTCAAAGATTCTTACTGCATGCATTGCCCTTACACACGCTATATCTCTTTGTGACTCGCACTTTTTAGCTTTAAATACAGTAGCTTCGATTAAAGCCAAGCAATTTCTCTCTCTAATTGTTGAAGAAAGACTCGACGTTAAACTCTTAGGCACAAATGTACCTAATTTATCAGATGGTTCCCACTCTGACCAGAGCTTTCAGTTCCTATGGTACAAAAGGTTTAATTGGACTATAGTTTGCTCAGCCCTTCCACGAGCTATCTGTTTTTCAATATAAAAGTGGTGATAAAAGGATTACAAGTAAGACAGTCAGCGGGCTAGAAATATTTGGTGGTTGGAGATGCTAACGCAAAAAGATCATAGCAAATGTATTGGAAATTTTTTCAGCAGACAAATAACAAAAATGATAATGGACCTTGTGATTTTTTTACGTTTTGTACCCTCAAGACTTAAATCCCCTTGCCTTCCTATTTTGCTTACGGTTTCGTCCTTCTTTTGACTTGTGACTTGCTAATTCGTCATGGAAGAAAAAGTAAAAGCCCCGGGAAAATGCAGCTCTGATGAACTCCTAATCTGTAATTGTGACTTGTTACTGCTGGAGATATATGCGGATTGAGCACACAATAAACTCTCAGAGTTAGAACCTCATATTTGGTAGCTTCTGAGCACTGCCTTCACTTTTCATTTCACTACTTTCGGTATCTCTGTATAGCAAAGGTATTTTTAGTTTTTTCGTATATGGTACTGTAAAGACGGCATATATGATAATTGAACATGTCCTTGGTACTACAAAACTTAAAGATTGCTTGAAGCAAAGCAGACATATTTGATCGAAAAATGTTCCGCTGATTCTCTTCAGTTGATCTACATGGTCAATGAAATATCATGAACAGAATCTATTTATACAAACATGAAGCATCGAAGATTACAAAAGACAAATTTGATTGGCTATTTAATTACAAAAGAAAAGAAAAAACAATGCTACACATGGCGCCACAAACGGTAAAGGATAACAAACTGAACCATAGAAAGCTTACAGACAATTTCCTTCTGGCGGCAAAGGCTAGGCTTAATGTTGACATGAACACAGAGTCCAAAACAGTTAAATGGAACTTAGATCTCCCCTCACCCAACACGGTAAAACGTTCATAACTGAAATTGTTTATAAATTCCGGTCTGTCAATTAAACGATCGTCAGTTGCAGTGCCAAGATTCCCAAATTTCTCCACCATTTCTTACATACATAAGAATATGCTGATGCACTCTTTCTAAAAATCTTTGAGAAGTCCTGCCTATGTATTGCTCCCCATAGGGACACTGTTTCTAGTAAATCACATTGCTGGTTTGATGTTCTGCATTACAAAATCTATATTAAAAAATGTTGCAAATATATTTTAGATGTGTATCAAGTGCGAATTCTATGTATCAGCACTGCCAAATCTTGTGTTTGCGTTTTTTTAAACGGAAACCTTTTCATTGCAGATAGAAATGTCATTATACTCTATTGGTCACCTCCAAGGCAATTACGAATGCTCATGATGTCATGTTTAGACTGAAAAATTCATTACTGACATGATTAACCTCGTCTGCCCTGTGAAGTGGTGAACATAACTACGTGCTCGTTTTTCGTCAGAGTCAAAATGTTTTGGACCAAAATCATTCCTAATGTTGACAGTTTATAACGGACCTGCAGTGTAACAGTCAATACCGTCACCCTTTTCCAACTCTAATCTGCAAATCTCTTTTGAATACCTAAAGAAGACGGCAATGCAAAGAGAAGATTATCACCCTTGAAATGTTTATTTCATGTCATTACTCATGAAGAGTAGTTTTCACGATTAGAAATGTTTCTGGACGACGGATACAATTACAATGCATTTCCAATTATTCTTGATTTTAAGTTACTTTCCTATTTTTCTCCTTGTTAGAAGTTTGAAAATTTTAATATCTCGAAGTTTTTGTTAGCAGTCTTAATCAAGAGACCAGTTTCTGCCTCTAAATGGCAAGACGTCAGTCGCTACGAAATATGCCGTTCTGTAAGAAGATTCATAGTAAATGTTTCCATAGCTCCCCTTAACTGACGTATAGCTTAAAAATATGATATTGAATTCACTCAAGGTTTTGATTGGACTTTTACTGTGATTCTGTGTCTTGTACATATCAGCTCCTTGTGTTCAGCACTTAGATTTTTCAATCTGTGTAATTTATCTAAGTTAGGTTAAAGTTGTAGTGAACTCGGGCATGGTTTAAAATATCTAAAGTTGGGTATTAGTTGGTCCGTTTTGACGTTCGCTGACCAGTTCAACAAGACATCAGCCCCGGTTCTTCTCGTTTGCGGCCTTTTGGATTCATTGAAGGTAACATGTAAATGCTGGTGGAGTTACGTTGTCTTACGTGCTCTCATTTTTTGGACATTATTACTGTAAATACGGTTTTTACAGAGATATAAATGGCATTGAGTCACGAGTAATGGCGTTTCAGCATAATTTTACACATCCTCCCTTTGTTTACTTGCTACCGCCACCATTTCTGGAGTTTTGTACTTCAAATATGTTAAGAAGGTTTGCTGGCAGAATTAAGAAGAAAAAATTGCTTAGATTGAAGTAGAATTAGAGACACGTTTCTGTTAGTCACTCACCAACAGCAAAGACACATTGATGCAGCCTCGATAACATTATGGGAGTGGCGAGTAACAGGAAAGTATGTACCTGCATAAAGAAACGGGAGCACCTAAGGTCACACATTATATAAAATGGCGTGCTTTGAATTGTCATGGTAGATGGCAGGTTGTTAGAACTTCAGTATCACATCTGAAGAGGTGCTAGAGGAAATTGAAAATGCCACCACTGGGACGACACTTTGTTAACTCCTTCTGTGTACCTCAACAAAGCACTTCTGTTCTTACCTTTAGCGCACACTTTGTAAATAATGGTTTGTAAAGCTCCACCGTAACTGAAAACGTAAATTATGATATAGCGTTTCTATTGCTTCACTGCAAGCAGTTCCGGATTCTATAGGCTGTGAAACAGTCAGTAAGTCTCTAACGTTCTAACTCATAAGAGAGGGCGCGTTCTTTGGATGAACTATGGATTATGAGATGCAAATGTATAAAAAGAACGAGAATCTGTAAAATAAGAAAAAGAGGTGAAAAAGAAAACTTTGAAAGCGATATAAACTTAGGATCTAAACCCATTTCTCTGTTGCCCGAAGCAATGTATGTACACTGTTTCTGCTGCTGAAGTAGTTTAAGAATAAACAACCTCCAGCTGCAATCAGTCCTTCTTCCAATTGATCCACTGCTTCTTGTCCTTAGCGTGCATCCTGAGCTCCTTCGGAATCTTTCCTGATCTTATTGTTCCCAATCCTGTGCCTTTGAGGTCAGATCTCTGGAGAGTTAAAAAGGTGGTGCAGTGACGGCCTTTACGGCCTTTGTATTTGTTAGCGCCTACTATGGCAAATTCCAAGGCCTTTTGTGCAGGTGTGTCAGTGGGCATCCGAAGCACATGGCCAAACATTGCCCATCTCTGTTTGGTCACTTTCACAGAAAGTGGGGTTGCATTACACATCTTATATAATGCCTTGTTGGATATTAGGCTGTTTGGCTATCGGTGCCCTGTGATAGCACGCAGGTGTTTACGGTGACAAGCATCAAGTTTTTCTATTGTGGCTTTTGGTGCTGCCCAGCCGTTGCAGTTGTATAGCATTAGGGAAACACAAGTGGTATTACATAACTGCAGTTTTTTCGTGAGAGGGATCTTGGATCCAAAACGCTGTAATGACTGGGTAATACAAGTTGTAGATCTTCCATTACTAACTGCTGAGCGACTGCCAGAAACGGAGGGAAATGGAAGGATTGTGTCACGAAGAAATATGCAAAGATTCTCTAAGGATTATGCAAATAAGTCAAGTAAGTAAGTAAACGGAAGCAGACATGCCAGACACTGAGTTAAAACAATTGTACCTATTAAATTTATAAGGATGTTATTCCAGCATCCGTGTCCTATTTCCTCATGCAATTCTTTATGAATTTTCAAGTCAGTTATTGCGAACAATTGGAGGGGAAGGTAAATCTGCTGAGATCAAACTCCGAATTATCGAAGCAATTGACACAAACCCATGAATTTCGAACCATAAACAACTTGACAAGCTTGGTAAAGCTTACCTTAAAAACGCCACTGAACTCTCTACTGAAAATGACCACTGAAAATTAGATCAACTGAATTACTATTTACACATAAAATATGAACTGTAAATATGAATAAGTCAACGTGAGCGAAGGAAAACAAGAGGTGCAGCAATGGATAACATAGATATATGTGCGAAGAGGAAGATAGATATATAGGTAGGAAAACAGTGAGATCTACAAAAAACGAAGATATGACTTTCCAAAAAAAATTCCAGATTTAAAATTCGTGCAGAAAAATTTGTGCTACCTGAATTGAAATGGTCCCATATGTCCATGATTATATGCCATAGATCCTATTAAGCCTACCCCCTCCGTTTGTTCCAAAATTAGCCCCCCCCCCAGTTTAAACGAGGTCTGCTACCAGGTTGATATAAACTTTATGATTTTTACCGTAAAACGAGTACGTGACTAAATCCTAGAAACGATTATGATCAGGGGCCGGATGTATAAAAGTAGACATAGCACGAGCTAGCGGCTATGTGCTATGTCTATACTAGATCGTGCTGAAAGTAGATCAAGCTATGGTCCATATGTATAATAACCCTTGCGCTATGTCTACTTCTAGATCGATCTACATAGACCAAGCCGCAGTGAAGGCAAGTAACTCACAGAGCTGCGATCAAAAGGCCAATGCTCACAGTTTTCAATGATAAATAAAACGACATGTTATTGTTACTGATCAGATAAACGATTTAAACCTTCAAAATCAGAACATTCGGAGGGAAACGCTTTGTCTGCTTACGGTAACCTGAGTGATAATCAACGTAATGCCAACGTGCCTTGTCAATCAGCAACATATGCCGAGATTTGAGATCTTATCCTGTGTTTATTGAAGGTATACACCTCTGTCTAGATTAAAAATGTCTCTTATATCGAATGAACGAGGGTATCGAGACGTACAAATCTTTCCATCAGAGCGAGGGTTAAAACGGCAATGATACAAGTGTTGTAACAGGCAGTTTTATGTCAGCACTTGTCGACAGGTCACCAGAAATACGCAGGAAGATCGACGCACTTCCGCTTACAACGCTATCCACGACAAAAGTAACAGGCATTGGAAATATTTGGTAGATCACTTTTGCATGACTTATATGATTCACAACTCAAATCTAAAATACACGCATAAATAAGGAAATACCATTCAGCAGCAGACAAGTAGGCTCAATGGCGTATACTCAACCAGCAATTAAATAAACAAGGCCTACCTTCATTTTGCTGCCAGTACGATTAGAAATCCATGTGGTATACTCGAAACGTTATCTTGATCGATGACAAATATTTTACCAGAATCCTGTTTTAAAGTAATAGAAACAGTGTATCTGATGTTGACTACGGCCTGAATAGTGCTAAGTATTTTTTCGGTTCACGGTTCTTATACTTTTTTAAACCATCTCGTAGCAAAGCATCAGGGGATTCAACTTCGTCACGTATAAATCTGTATCGGTAATAACCTACTGGTTATTTAGTTTCTCGTATGGATAGAAAATCATCCGCTGATGTACGTTCTTGTTTCTCCTGCATCACACAGATCGATAAATGCGGCCATGCTTGTAACTTATGAGGAGTGATCTGTGATTGTAATAAGTCTAGGTAGACTGATATCGATCAGTCTACGTAAAAACACAAATTTTCCCTTCACAACATAGATCAAGCCAAAGTATATCGATCGGTGAAAGCCATTATGCATAGGCCTAAGGTGTAGCATGAGTTACCTTGTCTATGTAGCTCTATCTAGGGGTAGATTGAGAGGTAGACTGTTTCATACATCTTGCCCCAGGGCATTAATCTAACACATACAAGACAAAGGCCAGAAGCAAGCTTACAATATTCTACAGGGAAAAAAGGGCAGGACACGTTCATTTTAAACTCCGTTTTCATAAAATAAAAGATTTTGACTGCAGACAATATATTATTATTTTCCTAGAGTAAAATGATTTTCTTTCGAATTTGATAATAGTCTACAGCTTCAGGAACAATGTGGTTTCATTGTAAAGCCTCTAAATGAACTCAGAGAAGTAAATTGGACGTTGAAATCCTAGCTTGAAAGTGAATCAACTTCATTGTGTTTCTATCGCTCTCCTTTGTCTAGTTTCGAACGAAACTATAAACTTAAAAATAAATAATATAGAAGATAACAATGACAATTACTGATTGGAAATTTTGCATCAAATCCCCCAAATATTCTCAAGTGTTGGTATTTTGTGACAACTGACGGGATATTTGATTTATGTACTAAGACAGTTGAATCAATTTAACCAAAACAGATAACATTACAGGTATCCAACAAATATCCTAAAAATCAATGTTTGTGAGAACTACCCAATTAAGAATCATGCTTATGCGGTGCTATGTTACACTAAATATTCTACCATCAAACGTGAAACGTATTGTAAACACATGTGAAATATTTGAAGTCCTTGAAAAGATGTGCAAACTTTTTATTCCTGCTACCATTTTGTCATCATCGCAAAAAAAAATTAAATTAGCTTTTGGATACCTTTTCCGAAATTCCCGTTGCAAAATTCCAGGTAATTTTCGTATCTTTAATTGCAGTTTCTAATTAAAGGTCTGTACTGCCATCTCTTGGGCTTTGTTTAGAACTGGCAGCACCAGCAAATTCATTACATCACCTTAACCTTTGCATAGAAAACTGTAGATAAAAGAAACCTCGGAAGGCTCATCATTCGTGTTGACTTATCCCGTCCGATATTGAACTCATTTACTTCTCACACACATATGTAGACAGCTTGACTTTTATAGGAAACTCGAGACAATTATTGCTAATCGGAATAGAAATAGAACAAAACTGGGCATATGAACAGCAGATTGCAATTTTCTTCACGTGACTAAGTTGTACGAAGATCGGCTATTCCCATGGCTCTTGTTTAGTATAGTCGTGGCAACGAATGTTGATATTCTACAATGGTGGCTGTGTCTGATAACTAAAATCCAATAAAGCTGGTAATCCTGCTGACGATAAAGTTACTGTAGTAGTTTCACTGCTTTGGATGTAATTGTTTTACTCAATTTGCAAGACGATGGTAGTTTGGGGTTTCGATTAAGAAGTGAAATGAAGATCAGGCATTATCCACTTTAAAGAGTAAGGAGGTGTTAGTAGAGTGGATGGGCAAAGGTCACCGTACTTGTCAAGTGACTCCCGAAAGCACTATCAAAGGTAGAAGGTAAGTTATGTAGAGAATTCTACCCTTAAAATCATGCAACATCTTGAGCGATCACAAAAGAGTGAAATTGGTAAATAATGATTTTGACTGGCTGTCGCAAAGATTACAAGTAGTCTTTCTATTTCTTTCCAGTGGTAAACTGAAAGTGAAACACTTGATAGATAAAATATTTCAAACCGTCAAACTCTTTTAGGTCTTCCTTCAATGACAAAATGAAGTTCAATAAGAGACGTTTCTACCGGGTTTTATAAGAATAAAATGAAATGGGTTATTAATGTCTCGATGTTGACTTCTCTGAAGCCACCGCAAATCAAGAGATTAAAAATGTCAGGTAAACACTTGAATATTTTCGTATACAAGAGGAAAAGTTTAATATATTTCTGTCTATTATTTAGATGTATCTGAGGTTATTGATTCTGACATTTGTAAACCGATATTGAATAGTGTCTTACACATACCTTAAACAAATATTACGTTACACAGACCCACCTGATACTGTAAATGTTTACATGTCATCAGTTTTAAACATGTCATTCATTATGCTCACTGAATTCATACTAATCCATGCCCGAGATTTAATCTTGATCTAAATACATAATGACCAGGAAAAATTTGAAGTAGATGTGGCTACACTTTCAAGAAGCGTAATCATATCGAACACTATGTTATCATATCGGGCTAGATTAGGTTGTTTACTGTCAATGATGAAATGAGCAAATTTGAACACAAGAGAAATCATTGGAGATTCAAATTTTAACAAGGTAAAACCTTTCTGGCTTCTTTACGTTGTACCAATTTTACTGCTGAGTTTATTCGAATCATCTGATTAACATCAGGTATATAAATGATAGTACTTGCGAGGTACCGCGACTTTTATGTGTAGAAAGTGTCGTCGTCGTTGCTTAACCATCATTAATAGTCGTCGCCTCCGCCAAGGCTCATCGAAACGCGTTGCGATCTTCAGCCAGTCGCCTTGCTCCGATATTGGATGCGTTCAGACTTGATGTGATGTCCTGACTCCATCGTCTTCTTGGCCTTCCTTGAAGCCTTCTTCCGGGGACTATTCCATTGTAAAAAGCATGCATGATATTTCTCAACCAAGGCAATCAACCTTTCTAACAAATAACGAGAGTTATCTAATCCTAGTGACATAACGCTAGGGTGAAAACAGCATTTTGTTTTACCCTCAGTTTATATCTAAATACCGAGGAGAAAGAGTCTGTACATGTTGAATTTCTGCAAGCACATCGAAATCGAAGATGGTCTTCATGATCTTGTGGTTTCCTTTCATAGTTCACAAGTAGGGTTGATCATTAGCCAAGATTTTAAAAAAGGAAACAAAGGAAACTAGTCCTTTCTCTAAGTTCGACCTAAATTGTTCTGTAACTTTTTGTTGAAAAGTGTCGGGATTTGATTCCGAAGATATTAAACTCAGATTTGTTTAATTAAATTTTTTTAACATTACTAGCTACCCCTTTTTTATCTTGTGCATTTTTAAATTAACGTAGCTAAGCGTGTCGATTTTCCATTTCGAAGCAATCAGTAATATTTCCGAAAATAGAGCTCGATTCTTTTAGATCCGATAAGATTGCAATGGTAACCACACATCTCAGAATAAATTTTGTGACAAGCTATCACCTAGTAACTAGTTGTGTGAGACTCTTCTTCGCATTTCACGAGAAGGGGTCAAGCCATGGTGTGCAAGGAGAACGTGGGTGAATACCGTCTCCTTATAAATCTGAAGTCAGCATCATTGGTGCCCGTCGAAGGTTTAAAGGGGTTAAAAGGCTCTTTTAACAATTGAAAAGGCCCCAACATAGGTACCCCAAATGGTCACTAATCTACAGGGGTCGCAACTGTTACCTCATAAGCCCCTGTCAGCACCCATGGTTTACACTTAGCACATCACTGTTCAAAATATTGGAAAACATTTTTGTGTCCGAGTTAGCGTTCTTGTATGACTCTCATAAGATTACAAAGCGTCAATGTAATTACCGAAGCACGCTACAATAGGTTTCACCTGAAAATTGCTATGTTTCTTAAATTGTTAGTGAAATAAGAAAGAAGAGGCAGGAATTACCTTGATGACTTTTACAATTTTTCTTTAGTGATGTGAGATTTTTCAAAGTAAATTTGTATTGATTTACAAACATTGAAATCATTTGTATAGGTTTGACACAGGCCTTGTTGTTCAAAGGATTATTCTCAAAGTAATATCATGGTTTTATTTCCAGCCCGTATTTTTATGTAAATAGAATTTTTCTGCTATACATACCCAGGCAAAGCCTTCTATTTAGTTCCAGACGAAGGAACATAAGTTCCGAAAGCTCGCCTGTAGTAAAGACAAGGCTGTATTGTAAATATATACATATGTATATATATCTATATAAATATTATAATAATTATCAACATAATCAAGCCGGGAGAGTCGGATTGAACAGTTGTCCCCTCACCTAACTTTATTAGGCCAGTTTGGTTGGGTGTTTGTCTTCTGGTCATAAAGTCGTGGGTTCGAACCCACCGTGCTTCAAGTATTTAAGCCACTATGGTGATGAAAGCCCATCTCGAGTATTCTTCATATATTCCTAGTCATTGCTTTGTGTTATTTCATATCTATATCATCGATTGTGTTTGTCAGTTCCAATCTATATGTATATGTAAAGTCTTCGTTTTCGGTGTGGGAGATCCTTGGTTCGATCCCAGCCAACGCCGTAAAAACACTTCATGTTTATTGAGTTCTATACTATGTAGTTCATGACTGCTTGTGTGTCTGCCTGAGTACTTACATACATATATAAATAATATATATACATATACATATATATAAGTAAATTGAAGGACACTTTCCATTTCTTGATTGGGATATTAGGGGAATTCCTGAATTTTCATTGGTAAAGGAGAGACTTAAATGTCCCACCATTTGCTTTTACTTTACACTTTTCTCAAAATAATGCAGCTCCTGTTATTTGCAATTTTTTAATGCTGATAATGTCGCACTTCTACGCCTATTACTCTCTCTTTTCGAGTTTTAATGGTTTTAATGGTGTTGGTGTTATCTGACGAACATGGGGCTTTTAAATGGTGACTAAAACACCTTGAGACAGATACCAACTCTGACGTTAGCAATGGCCCTACAAAAATCACATCATGAGCCTATAAGATAACAGATGGTGGTTGAATTGGTAAAAAATACGTAGGAAAACTTTGTAGTCTGTATGACCTGCCCATTACCTAGTCCAGTTTTCTATCGTCCAGGAAATTTAAGACGCCAAAAGATTTAGGGGACCGCAATCGACATCACTTTATAAGTGAGTCAACTCCGTTCTTAAACATCCTTCACTCCCAAATATTACTACTAAGCACAATATTTGCAGCAATAAGCAGGCTTTGCAAACGCCCCATTCTAAAGCGTTTTAAGAATGTCGGATCTCTAATGTGCCAATTTCATGACAGCCTAACACCCCTAGGGATAAAAGAGGGAGAGGATCAGGGGTTGTTGAAGTCTAATTAAACCTTGTCATATTGCATTTTTAGCGCAAACTTAGCTGAGTAAATTTCTCTTTTGGGTGTTGAGTGATACGTTTTGAGTTCCAGAAGTTTACAGAAAGTTTTCTCTAACACCTTAAATGCACAAGCAGGTCAATCTACCAGTGCTTATGCAATGGAGTGAATATAAAGTAGGTTGCTTGACCTGTCAACTTCAAATGCCACATAATGTACAGGGTTAGGTCGATAATGGCGCTCCTTTAGTTCTGTAGCATAAGCTGTTAATTTTATTCAACTTATTCAGTGAACATATTTGAATCTCGCATTAATAACATTGGCGCCAAAACTCTTCTTTATGACCCTGATCAACGTCGTTTGCATTTTGTTTTCTCCCTTATAGACTAATAATCATTGGCTCATATGTGTCATGGCGTCTATGGTTTAATTTTAAAAAGGAGAGGGTTTTTAAAGACAATAGAAGTTACAGATGGCTACGTGAATAAATAAAATCATTTCTGCTTGTTTCAGGCTTAAATGGTATGGCTAGTATCTGACACGATTGAATTGTAATTCTAGAGATCACCTTAAAAATGTGTCGAAAATTTGTTTTATGAGCTTTATAACTCAAAATTTCAATACTATTCTTGTTGTTAAAAGACCATTCTTTCATAACGTTGAAACGATGGGCTGGGAGTATAAAGTAGGCCTTTTTTGAAAGATAGACTGCACTTTTTCATTTTCTGAATATACGTGAAGGAAAGAGAAAATAGATCGTCAGTCTTTATGAAAGTCATAAACATATCATGTCTACATAAATAATGTCACTCAATTAACAGGTACTGAAAAGATCATACCAGGAAATCCTCAATCTTACATGCTGCCAAACAGGTCCGTAGCTAAGACGAATTCAGCCAAGTGGGGGGAGTGTTTTGACAGGGAAGCAATGTAAAAATTGCGATGTGAAACTATATGTACCAAGTCATGAAACTGTTCTGCATGTAGGGAAGCAAGTGTTGTTGACTACGGGCCTGCTGCCCCACGATACAAAACAAATCGTACGATTTCTCAAACGCTCCATAACGTTAGTAACGCCTTAATCAAATTCCTCTTCTGTAATACCAGTCTATACTATCTCCTTATTCCTCGTAGTAAGTAGTGAACATCTCCTCCTCCACCTCATTTTCATCAAAACGTGACGTAACGTTCTATTGAATGACCGAAAGGTAGGCCACTCTCGTGAAAAGTAGTACCCCTATGGCAGTTTTTTGCTTTGTTTGATCTGGCATCTAGAATAAGTCTTATTTCGAAACGGAAACCTCTAGTGTTTGTTGTGACAGAGATTATGAAAAATATGTTATAATTATATGAATGTATTATATGAATATATTATATGAAATTTATAATCTCTGGTTGTGATAAGAGATGTAAATAAACAGTCGCCAATTTCAGTCAGGGTAAAAAGCTACTCCCCTATGAGATGAATGTATCTACACTCTTTTTTTAAGAACTAGTAAAATTTAACTGAGGCTGGCTGCTCTTAAATTTCTTGTAATTTTCAGGCTGAACTGTTCTTAATTCGTTCTTAATACATGTTACTTTTGCTTACAGAGGTGAGTAGGTCCACTAATTGATCTTACCTCAAAACAGTTATTGAGCTAAGGGACAAGTTATCGGTGGTTTTGCATGTAAAATCCACTTTTTAAATAGAATACACCATTCTGTCATAAAGGGAGGGAACGAAAAGGGAAGAACACAAAACAAACATCCGTCAAGCAACAAGAAAATGCACTCTTTTAATGGCCACAACCAGAAAAATAAACTCGTTACGTAGTAATGATGAGAGGATTGACTCTTACATAGCAAACATAATAACAGGGACAACGATACATCAGCCTTGGTGGTATAGTTACAAACTGGGAGATATATCAATTATACATCAGTACTGTGAGATTTATCAGTGACATGAAAACTTGCAAACTGCTTAAATATGTTCTTAACATCTTGGGAGAGGCCAGCCTCAGTTTTTTCGTAGATTGTTCTTAAATATATAATTATTTCAGCCTCGTGTTTTTATAAAATTGTTCTTAAAAAAAGAGTTTGCGTATACACAGCACTTTGTAAACGGGTTAAATGGTCGGGCAAGATTCACCAGAAGAGGACTCGATATAAACCAACTGATATAGCTCATGGTGTATGATTGTTACCTCAGGTTATTTTGTTGGGTTAGAAAAACCAGCCAGTTCATTCGATTCTTCATTAGTCAGTTGATATTTAGACTTTTCTCTCGTGAGTCGACTTACGGTGGAGTCAGTCAATGTTTTGTCGAGATGATACCCAGACAAAGTATCACCTACATGTACAATATTTCAGGCATATCATGAAAAGTGTGGAACCGACATTTTTCACGAAGCTTCTGATAGGTTACTCTGGAGTGTGATGGTCGCCAACGTCAGTTGACATGGCAGAAGAAGAAGGAGAAGAGCCATTTTCTGTGAAATGGAAAGGACACAGCGTTTACTAAAATGTTTTGTAGGTAGAAAATGGTAGAATAAAGGAACAGCCTAGGATGGGGACCTTCCTTAGGGAGGATTTGGAAAAGTTAGAGGAGAAATTATATAAAAAGGCGGCGGAGGGCGGGGGGTCTGGCTAGGATTTTAAAGTAGATTTGAAGAAGAAGCTGTTTGTTTCGGAGAATAGTAGCAGGCATCGAGGTGATGAGGATTTTGTTTTTCGCTTCCTTTGACACCAAATGCCCAGAATATGATACACAGAAAGAGTGAAAAATTAAGACGTGCTTAATCGAGCTGACACAAGCAGTGTATTACCCCAAGAATTAGCAAAAAACATTTAATGCTTTTCAAATATGTAATTCGAAAGCAGGCAGTACGTTTTGTATTGTAGAGGGAAAAAGAGATATAGATCCAGCAAAACAAAGCGGTGCTATTGTAACTCAAACGATTAGTATATTTAATATAGCAGAAATCGTAGGGGATGGAGTGTAATTGCGGCCAAAGCATACATCGTGCAAGGCATGCACTGTCTATGCAAACAATGGACAAAAGAGCTGCCATAAGTTACTTAAAGCTCAGCTATGGGGTGCTGTCGACCATTTCTTTCTCAGAGACTCTATGGTGCTTGCTACTGACTTCAGCAGATTACAAGTTTTCATACTTATATTTATCAATCTCAAAAAGATACAAAGGAAAGGGGAAAAAGATGATATAGTCTTGACAGTTTTCTCTCTCTTAGTTATGAAAACTTTAGAGGACAAAAAATGGAACATAAAATAGATGTTACGTTTTTGGTGACCACTGAAGCCCCATTTTATTTGGAAACTGAAAATATTTAAATTTTAATAACATTTATCACTATTAACAGATCTTAGACATTTATTGATATATAGATTTTCCTTAATCTTTGATTTAATACAACTAATTTACACTAAAGCAGTGTTCCCGTTCTTTGAAGAGAACTAAGTTGATATATGAAACAACTTTCTTTACTGATGATAAGAACTATGTCATGGACCACTCGCTTTGATGATAATTTTAGTCTCAGCAAGATAATCTTTTTCTTGTTTTGATTGCGAATAAAAACGCTTTGTAACTCAATTACAATCCCTAATTACCTCATAAACAAGAATAACGTTCTGTGAAGATCGTGAAAATGTGAGATTTATCAGACGTCATAAGACTGATGTAAAACAGAGACACAAAAGTGACACAGAAAGTTAAGTTAACTATCGCGAAGAAATACGTGAAGCTTTTTGTAGTGTGAGAGTAAAATATTTTTTGGCAATATCGACGTCAACGTATCATAAAATATGGAGGCAAACGCATTTAAAAACTCAGGAGAAATAAATGCAACTTTTAAATGTATCAATTAGGTAAGAAAGGACGAGCCATTACAAATATAACCAGACAGGACAGATAGGAGGTCAAATCCTTCACTGGAGATTGCAAATGTGTTACTTATCAGCCTACGATCAACATATGGTGTTCTGTTTTGTATGCCTCTTTGATTGCCTCTCCATGGGCAGTAGGAAATGCAATTTGATTACTATTTGATTGCAAACCGATATAATTTACAACCTGGCCCTTTTGATTACAAGGTCCCCATTCACCTAGCATAATTAAATTGCAAAATTTGTGGACTCTGCAATTAAAAGTTCTAACTATTTATGCTTATCACCATTGTTTCTTAAATTTCATGTACGCAAAATAAAACTAACCTTGATGAAACAATACCTTATCCAAAATGCGCGTGGTATTTATACTATATAAGTGCTATGTGTTCCCTTACGAAATCGTATACTCAGTTAGTCAGAAAATTGAGATAAAATCGAAACGTAACTACAAGTGTGTATTTTTCATTTTTTAAATATTTACATTACATTTACACTTGAGTCAACATATGTAAGTACATATATAAATATATGTATATATATACATATATATACCCAATCTGCTGACAGAACCGTTTCGCCCTTTGTGGGCTCATCAGTGCAGAACAGAGCGTTGAGACTGAATTCTAGCTATGTAACTAGCAAAGCTGCTACAAAGCAATTTAAAGAATTCATAAGGTACCATGCCAGAGTGCTCAAACTGCGCAAGCACAGTGAGCAATGCATAGAGCAACAGCAATGGTACCGTCTCAAGCCGAGAGTTCTCAACCTAACGTAAGCTAGGGAGCGAAATACTCCTAGTCATGTATGTATGTATGCATGCATGTATGTATGTATGTAAGTATGTATGTTTGTATGTATGTATGTATGTATGTATGTATGTATGGTTGTATGTATGTATGTGTATATCAGGCGTAGTGATCTAGGACAGAGAGGATTACCTACATGCAGCTAACAACCATTTGTTGGACAATGACGTTTACGTCGAACTAAATGAGGATCCTCTGCCAGGTATTAAAAGTTAATTGTTAATACCCTAAAAAATGTTAACATTAAAGGGGAAATAGAACCTTAAGACACTGGATTACCTTATGGTTAAGAAACTCCGCTTAGGTAGATTTTACTAATTACCGAAAATCCACAAGCGTTTGCACTCGGTACCAGGTAGACCTGTGATCTCCAACTTTGGGTACGCCACGGAAAATATATCTGCGTTTTTAGCTGCTCCATTACAATCATTGTCACTTAATGTAAAATCATACAGAAAGGATTCGACCGACTTTTTGTGCAAACTCAAAGAGCTGCCATCCCCGCCTGAAAATGTTCTCTTTTGCACGATTGATGTGGTGGGGCTTTACCCAAGCTAGACCAAAGGCAAGACAAGTCTATGTCCACCAACACACTAGTTACACTGGCAGAACTAGTCTTACATAATAATCATTTTGAGCATAATTCACAAACATACAGGCAGATTAAGGGGACGGCTATTGGGACAAAATTTTTCTCCGCCCTACGCGATCTTATTTATGAGAAAATTTGAAGAAAAATCAATTGATAGTTTTGATTCAAAGCCATGGGTATGGTGGCGATATATCGATGACATTTTTAAGATTTGGGAACACGGGGAGGACAGGCTTTTGGATTTCTTTAACCACCTAAATTCTATACACTCCAGTATAAAATTTACACATAAATATTCTTCAGATCATATAGAATTTTTAGATGTTCTAGTAACCAAGGAGGCTGGAGGGATAACAACGGACTTGTTTGTTAAGGAAACAGATACCCACCAACTTTTACACTTCAAATCAAGTCACCCATTGCATACCAAGAAAGGCATTCCATATGGTCAGGCCCTTAGAATTCAACGTATTTGCTCTAGAGAAGACATTTTCCAGAAACGTATCAGGGAATTAAAAGAATGGCTTCTATCTAGGGAGTACCAAGAAGGACTGATAGATTCACAAATAGGAAGAGTAATGAACGCGGATCGGATTGAGTTACAACAGGGGAAGGGAAATCGATAGGGATAGGATATGTCTTGTTATTACCTTTAACCCCATACTCCAAAGCGGAATTCATAAGATTCTAGAGAAGGCTCAAGTTATCTTACAAATTGATGACGAACATAAAAAAATATTTAGCAAGGTTCCATTGGTTTCCTTCCGTAGATCAAGATATCCTAGTTAGAGCAAAACTTCCTGAAATTAACCAGGTTAGAGGACTTTGCAGCATCTGTGCTAGACTAACTGCCAAGTCTGTAAGTTCCTGGAAGGTGGTGAAACGTTTTCCGATAAAACTAACTCAAGTACTTACAACTTACGCAACGGAAACCTTAACTGCAATTCTCGTATGGTAGTTTACTTTCTCAACTCCATGACGTGCAAGAAACACTATGTAGGGAGTACAATCACGGCCTTCAGAACACCCTTTGATAATTACAAAAGTCAATTTAGAAATTTCGTACGAAGTAAAAAGATAGGAAATGGGGAAATAGGAAAGTCCATCAGTCAGGCTCACTTATTCCAGCACTTCTGCCAGGGACACCATCATGGAATGGAAGATTGGTTGTTTCAATTAATAGATGCCTCAGATTAAGAAGCCAAGTTAAGAGAACGCGAATCGTTCTGGCAATATAAACTACAGACATTTCATCCCCAGGGGTTAAAAGAAAGAAACGTAACACTAACTGTTTAAGCAAATCCAACGATATTATATAAAACTAGCTTCCGATCATTGAGATTAAGTACGGTTGCTCATGACGGCTGCTGTCACAGTACATAAGGGGGTGCCTGACTGTTCCTGTCATGCAGGTTAACCCTTACGGCGTCGGTCTGCCTTTCATTTAGGGTAGAACCTTGATGGCGCTATCACCCTCCCGACAGGAGCAGGATTCTCATGACGGCGCCTTTTAAGATATTGCCAGTGGCCCGACGCTCCTTAGTTCCTCAATGGGTTCCTCAAGACGAGGCTAGCGGTATAAATATTGTTTACAACTTGACCGTTTCAAAAACACCCTTAGGTATTCAAGTCAACAATACTCTATTCATTCGGTCTTTCGTAGGAAGCATCATTGCAATCCAGGAATCCCACATCTGTAGGCTTTGCACCCCTTTACGTGAGCACTGTAGGAATTTGAGCTACAACACTAGAGATTCAGCCGTTTTAGCAAATAACTATTTTTTTATTGTTTTTACTCGTTATATCCTTACTGTTGCTTTAGGCTTTAATGCAAATAGGTCATGGTTTTAGGTTTTTACAATTGTTATTATCATCTTTTATATGTGCCAGAGGTATTATTGTAAACAGATAGCACGCCCTCTTTTTATTGTTTTAGAACTTATTTGAATTCTTTTGCTTAAATACGCCCCAGGTTGATTATGTCACATAGACATGACGAAGAGAAGAAAGCTCGAAAGTTTGTAGAATGTCTTGTTGAACTTTTTGAATTTTATATTTTTGCAAGGCTCTTGCCGTTGAATCATACATATATAATCTTGCCTTGCCTGGACATTTTATACTGCCCTTAAACTGAACACCTTTAAACCCAACGGGCTTAATGAAAGGGAAGTACCAACCACTTAAAAAGAGTAAAATTTAGGGGGGGA